>CABFVX010006866.1:0-36021 GCA_902151425.1 Timema shepardi
TCACGGACATTTGGAGAATACTGTGATACAGAATTCAAACACAGGATTTTGTATGATTCTGAGAGGTTTCATGCAAAAAGAATACAAATTTCTTGGGATACTTACTCAAAAACTTGCCTGAATAAATTTTTGAGAGAGAAGAGAGGCTTTGGTCTTCGTCGCTAAGTATCACAAGGAAATATAATACCACAAAATTGGAATAACTTCCTCTGCTGCTGCTGCTGCTGCTGCGATCAGAATAAGACCTAACTTTTCAAGTTCAATTACTTTGTTCCAGCTATGATTCGGAAGATGAGGAGAGGATAACATGATTTAGAGACATTTAAGCTGTTAGGAAGAATTTAATTTGCAGGAGCATTCCTATTATTCAAACATTTTTGTAAACATTATGTTAATATCTTATTGTAATAGTAAAGTAAACGAAATATTAAAAACCAAAGTCTAGTTTCATTTGACCAGTAATTTCTCAAGCAGTAGTTTATTAAAACAGATTTTCTTAGTATCAATGGAAAGAAAAATAATGCTCTTTCTTTTTTATATCACATATAAAGGAGATATTATGTATAATAAGAAAGATAGTTAGCAATGAAATTTGTGAGAAAAGTGAAATCTTCATAAATTCTTAAATTGTGGAGATACCTTAAATCTTAGAGATAGATATATGATAACTAATTAGTTTCTTCTTAGCAAGACCTTTCAAACAAAAAAAAACTTAAATCGGAATATTAGAAGCTGAGATACCATGGAATTAATAACAATAAAATGGTGGCTATAAATGGCCGCCATTTTGGTGTCCTGCATGGATTTTCAAGTGGCTCCCTATCTGAAAAGGTCTCTTTTCCCATTACATATGACTACAGAAAGTGGCATATTCCAATCAAATAGTGCAGCTTTTTGGCTTTATTTGCTATGTACCAGACGTACTATAAGCATGTTGAACCATTCAACAAACAGTTTCGTAAGTGCCGGCGAGAGAAATAAAGATTTAAAATGAAATATTGTTCAATTTGAACGTCACTAAAAGGAAGAGGTCTTCATTTAAATCTATTCCCAGTTGGGACCTTAAACAACCAAACAATCCGTTCAGATCAATAGACCACAACTAGGCATGAACAGTAAATATTACCAACATTGACCACTCAGTAACAATGCTCGAATGGTCCTATAAAAATAAACTAAACTGTTTGTTCTATATCATAGGATGATACATAAGGCCATTTTCCATACCATATTACTATATAAAAGGCAGTGATATCATGATGCGATCTTAAATACCAGAAATAAATAATTTAATTAATTAATTACTACAACCCTAATCTACGGCAATCTACATTTGAGCTTGTTGTTCTTTAGGGGAGGAAAGCTCTCTACACTTAGTTAATAAAAAAATTACAACCATCTAAATAACTCCTGTCCTATTGAGGTCAACATTGTGACGCCATCTAGGGCACCTCGTTCAGATATTTTGGTTTAGAAAGGCTCTAGACTGCAGATCAATCTTAGCATAGCTCTTCGGCTAGAATATGGAGTTGAGTGAATGAATTCTTCTTCTTTCTTCCTTGTATATAGAGTGTAGAATGGCAGGCAGGGAAGGGATGGAAATAAGAGCTATCTTTAATATGCTAAGATCAAATTCGCTGATAGGGTATAGAGCACGTGATGCAATGACACCCTCCGCCTTCAATAAATATATCAACTAGAGAGTCAGCACATGCGTGGCCAAGCCCAGCTCGTCAGATTCCTTGAAGTTAGTTGCAGGCCTTCAGTGTACATTTCAATTTTGCTGACGCGAAAAGGTATTGGTTACAAATAGGCGTGGCTCATTCAAAAGGGACATGCTTAACACAGCACTACTTGAACAGCGGATTGAACATGGTGAGTACTCACATTTTGGTTGATGTTTTAACATAACCAGATATAGTGTACTAATTTGGTATGTGGTATAGTTATTGTGGTGGGCTAAAATCAGTTAATTATACTCAGGGACTTACATATTGCACTATTCAGGGCTTATGCAATGGAACCTGTCTAGCAGTGAAAAGATTGGATGCTAATGTAATCCAAGCAAACGTTTTAATTGGTTCGTCTTAAGGAAGTCGGTGTTTCATACCAAGAATCAATTTAGACCCTGTACCCCCTGTTTGGGATGTAGGTATTTCCCAAATTAAACAATCGTTTTCAATGACTATTAATAAGTTATATGGTAAAACCTTGAACTGTATATGGTAGATAATCATCTGCCCAGTCCAGTTTTTATCCATGCCAAATTTTGAGTGGCTTTTATCAAGTTGAGAAGGTAGGGCTAAAGGTCGGTGAAATATTAAATCAGGGGACACTGATACCAAAAAACCCCTACAGTACTCACAAAAAATATTAGTGTATAAATAAATGTTACAAGTTTTGTTTAAGTGTGTATCATTAAAGTTTATTGGATATATTAGAGAATACTTACTTTATTTGTTTCACGTGGTGTGACTAAAGTTTTTGTAGTTGTTTAAATTCTTCATGAATAAATTAATTGTAATAATTTAGCTAGTGGAATGTCAAGCCTTCAAGATCAAGACAGTTCATTCCTTTAAGGTTTAATTTAATTTTTGGATATCCCATAAATAATGGGTGTAATTGTCTAAACTCTACACCACTATAATGCTTTGCTTCAAAATTTAATCCTAGAATTCAGTGAATTTTATATTAATAAATATAATTTATTTAGGATATAAAGCGAAATTTAATATAAGATGCTCTTTTCAAGTGTAGAATATTTACTATTTTTTATAATCAATTATTAAAATATTTATAATATAATTTGTAACCATATGATTTTAGAAAAAACACTTTAAATAATAAAGTGGTGTATTCCAGAATGGATTCCGAATGGTTAAGAACATTTTGCTTTATAGCACATTCCAAAATTTTATTGTAGAGTATTTTTCAATTTACAACTCCTTCAATCAGTTAATTTTTACGGACACTTGAGCTTATTTAAAAAAAAACAATACTTTCTGGCCATCTTAATATTCGTTCAGGTTATACGTATTTATGCTATACTATAAACGCCAATGTATTAACTATGTGAGGTGTTGAATTAAAAAGAAATGTAACCGTATTTGCATGGATGAAGAGTGTAAAACTGTTTAGGAAAAACACCATGAGAACACCTGACTGGGATTTGATACCCAATCTTCCCTTCAACGGGAGTCTAGCTAAGTGCGAGGGCTACACTTTATACCTCGCGGCCACCAAAACGGAGTATTATTTGAATAATTCGAACACAAAATTTAAGTCAATGAATTTCACCACTAACAGATTCTAGTATTGTGTCACACTCCAAAATAAAAAGTTTTAATTCCAACCATATGCAATAAGAGTGATTTTTTTAAATATATTTTCCAAAGATTTTTCAAGGAAAATTATGGAACATTTCTAATTAAAACCTTTCTTAAAAGTAGATATTGAAGTAAAAAAGCTGTTAACTTTCATTGTCGTGTATGATATGTCCTTTCCATTGATGTTGTTAGGTATCAACTTGTTGGCTCAGCTATTATGCTATTCTTTATACAGGATTGCAAAGATGATTGCGTAGCTTAAAACCAAGGCCAGAGCTGGAAAGGTTTTAATTCTATAAACGATTACTTGAATGTTGGGAAGGTGGAGGGGTTAGGTCTTTAACGCACTTTGTGTGTTCCAAACGGTTTGGTTTAATATATATATATATATGCCTATGTGTTATATATCGTTTATAGGCCAGGCGGTAGCGAATTTTTGATGGAAATAATTAGGGAAAAACTGGGAATGGTTTTGATCGCTTTATTTCCGGGGTCTGATGAACATGATAAATTTTACACCATAAAATACCTTTGCATTGGCCACATTATTGAAAAACCAGAGCAATAAGTCATTTTTTCACCAATATCTTAGTTTGTGTCAGTTTGAGAGTGAAAATAAATATCTTATTCTCTAAAGCCTATAGTTTTGGAGCAATAGCCACAAGAAGTGGGGTATTACCCCAAAACTGCTCAAAATATCGGGTTTCGCTCGACGTATATCGCTGTTTATATTTAGTATTATACTAAGTCAATGTTTTAACGAAACATATTGCCTATATATATAGTGGAAACAAATTATGGGTGGCTTCTTATGCTGGGAAGTGATGATAATATCATCACCATATTTGGGTATGAGCTTCGTTTTTATAGTTTTTTCCAGAGGGGATGTAGCCATTGAACCCTTTGAAAGTTTCATTAAGTGCAAATTGGAATTATTTTCTATATTCTCCGATATAATAACCGATGTGTTCAATGGTTGCTATGACATTTTCGGCTTCTGTTCAGCAACTTTCCCGCAGTAAGGAAAGAAGTTTGAGGAATTTCCAAATGCATTTTCCGTGGTACCTACCCTCAGCTTCAACTAAAGCAGCAACATTTCTAATTCACAAAATGACGTCAGTACCCCATGAATCCTTTCGCTTGTTCGTGGCTTCAATGAGGTTTTCATTGAATTGCAAGGTTTGAATGAAATGAGCTGTATCTTGTTTTGTGGCTAATTTATTTGTTTCTTTTTGACAAAATTTATTTGACGTATCTTCTGTAAAAATAAGATATCTCGTTTTTAGATCAAAATCTGGAATAGATGACCTTCGCACAATTGTTTCATAAGCAAGTTTTAATCCACCTGATTCTAAGGCTGCCACAATGTGTTATTCATTGGTGTACGATTTTTGGCACTTCACATGCACAGTCACACATTCTAATCCGGAAAGTTGAATTTCTTTATTGTCACCTTGTTTTGCAATACATTCTTTCACAGTATTTAGCCCTCTCTCTTTCAGCACAATAATGTCAATTTCAAAAAAATACTACTCATAAATTAAATAAGTGTTCAAATCCACCATATCAATTTCTAGAAACAATTTAAAACACGACTATTAACTGGCATAAAAGTGCAAAATTTGATGAAAATACGTGTAGAATTGACTGAAGCCTCGGCTGTACTGGTTTCAACTGCTATTTACTTCAAAAATGCTTCAACGATGAATAAATTAAAATAATATTTTAGGTTATTGAAGGGGAAGGCGTCATACAATAACAGTTTTAGGTTAGTTTACTTCTTAGAAACTCCGTCAATTTCACATAAGTACGTTTTAAATTCTCTTTTTCACTAAAACTTACATCGATAAAAATTTTGAATGTTTAAGTTTTATTGCAGCTGCATTTATTTGTAGATTTATTGCAATGTCAATCTTAACAAGTAAGAACCAACCCACACTAAGTTTAATACATAGATAACATAATTAATTGTTGCCTGCACAGCATCGATATGACATACCAAACACTAATTAATATTTGTGCTATCTGGTGAAATTGTTTCTTGTTACTTTATTTGAAATAGCTCATCTTTCTACCAAGGTTTGGCTGGTCAGATGTGAAAACAAAAGTAAGGGATTAGCTTATTTGGAAATACCGGAGCTGGAATGGAGATTAAAGGAGTTGACATTTCTTGGAGAGGTTGGTCGTTATAATTGAAATAATTTATGTATTTTAGAGTTCACAGGCAAGCTATAAACACATTTAGTCAGTGGGCTAGGTGCATAAAATGGAGGGTACCTTGCATTTAATTCTAGAAGCAAGCTGTTTGATACATATGTTCATAAAAGATGGTAGCGTGATTTAAGAAGTAGAGCCACGACCAATTTCCATGTGGGTGGAATACACAGCGGTCAAAACTTGAATATTTTTTTACATGAAAATTATATTTATATAATCTTTATATTATACCTCATAACTTAGGCAATGCAGAACAATGGTTTTGGTATCAATAAATGCGTCTTGTTAATGTGAATTAATTACACCCTCTTCGAAAATGAACTGACATTTTTGACTAGTACACCTGGCTACCAGCCTTCAAACTTACGTCGTAATATCAGCTTCAGAATAACATTTTGTGTAAGAAGATGGAAGAGTAAGAATCAGACATCAGACAAAACATAGTTTTATTTTTGTATTATATTTAGATATGAAAATAATAAGATCAAGCTTTTAGTATGAGGAAATACGATTATAGGTCCTTGCCCTATACTGTACTTTGCATGTGTGATGGGGAGTGTAATGAATAGGAGCAATGTGAACAATGACACTAAGACGTCCAATCAATAGTTTAAAAATAGTTGGTATAATTTATTTCAATACCATGAATTGATTAAACGAACTTAACATCAAAGATTATGATAATTGTTGGGGGACCTATAATCGTATTACCTCATAGTAAAAGCTTGATCTTATTAGTTTTATATACCAATAAAAAACAAAAGTGATACTATATTTTATATATTGTCTGGTTCTTACTCTTAAGTAGTAATAAAATGAATTCTTTATTTACCCTAATTATTTAAGAGAGGTTTGGACCCAATAAGCCCACCCTTGGTAAGGACTTGAAATATTGATATATTTTAATGAATTATCGTTAGAAAATTGAGATAGAGTATTAAACAACATAAACAGCGATATACGGCCAGCCAAGTCCGATATTTCGAGCGGTTGCAGGAGAGTGCCCCACTTCTCGTGAGTGTTGCTCCGAAACTATAGGTCTTGGAGAATTATTCATATTGACCATTCTTATAGAGAATTTAACTATCTCTAATATCAGCCAATTTTCACTTTAAAACTGGCACAAACGGAATTATTGGGGGAAAACTTAAATTTTGATCCGTTTTTTAAGTTGAAGGTAAAGGCAGAGGTCTTTCGAGTGGGAGAACATACTATATTTATCAGATCACCGAAACAAAGCGTATAAACCATTTTCAGCTTTACTCGTAATTATTTCCGCTAAACGACCTTACTGGTCCTCTGGTGCTTGGGTGATATATATTATATACTATATTATATTGAAGATATAGTTCATAATATATAACAAATAGTGAGTAATATATCACATATAATATATATCAAATAACATGTATAGTATATTATAAAATATTGATTCTTCACATTATTTATTATATATATTTATAATATATGACATATATTATATTCTGAATAAATATAAGATATTTTTACTTATAAATATAATATAATAGAAAATGTATTCCATATATATGTATAATATAATATTTACCATAAATATGTATATTAATAATATTTAAACAATATAATATAATAGATTTTAATAATTTATATATAATATATAATACACAATATTTATTATTTATACATAATACACTTTTACCTTTTATTTATATGTACATAAATATATTATAAATACATAAATTTATATTATATAATATATACATAAATATATAATGTATATATTATATATAAAATTTTAAATTATATACATAATATATAATATTTTACATGTAATACATATTAATAAAATTTAATATGGTATGTATAGTTTAAATTATATATGTTATAATATAATATAAAATACTTTAATAAATATATAGTATATTACATTCAATTATAACAATATAATATATTTAATATACATAGTATAAAATATATAATATTAAAATATTATACATATACATCTTACACAAATCATGATCATATTAACTATATTTTTTCTATGTTGGAATATATTTCCAAATATTCAATAATATTATTTCAACTTTTTCTTACTACCCTTCCTTTCCACACGCCTAAGATTTATAATGCATGTTATTGGCCGAAGAAGGAGTTATAAAGAGAAATTTCTTCATATAGCGGTCTGGAAGGAATATGGGAACCATATAAAAAAACTCATTCTTTATGCCCAGCGAAGATTCAAGATCTACTTAGCCCGTTAATGAAAAACTGGACTAAATATACATAGCTTTTTGTCCAATGTTAGTATTGGTATTTTTAAGTAGAAAGGGAATCGAAGTAAATGATATGAACACATAGTAATAATTACGTCACTAAACCTTCACGTTCAAATTCTTAATCATTCTGTGTAGCACCTTCCTCTAGTGGTTGCTCGATAATATTCCTCAACAGTGAGGACAGCGTCCTGTAAGAATTTAACCCACCCGGCCCTCCTAGAGATGCTCCATTCGATAAGACGAGGAACTCGTTGAGGAAAGAAGATGTGACAAATACCTCTACCTTAACACACACTGGCTATTTCTTATTTTAAAGCTTCTTCTTCCTTTCTACGATCATTAGTCCCACAGGCCTAAATCCTGAGCATTTCCTCATCTCCGCCAAGAAATATCTCCTCACCACTCATACATCTCCTCCAGAGACCCCGACGTCCACCCAACCGTTTCAATACTCTTACAACCAGGGTCCCTTTAAAACTGTTCCGAAGACGTTTATCCCAATACCCAAACACTTGAAACAACCCTATCTATCCTCTGGGAGGACACGGATAGGGTATTCCTGGCATTTTGACACACGAATATTTAGGTGAAGAAAATCAAGGAGAAGAACAACCACTTGATTTTCATGAGAGAACTACCCAGAAACTCTCACCATTCAGTTATTAAACAACACATCATTACGACCGTCAAATCTAATCCAGCAGAAAACAGGGTAGTCAAACACGATGCACAAAATAAATTTAGAATAAAATTGAAATTTCAAAATAATTTTGTACTAAAATAATATACTCTAAGAAATATATCTTAAATTTGTGAAAACTTATATTTATTATTCGCATGCTTTAAGGCTAATAATTAATTCAATAAGAATCATTACTATTTATTTCTATAAAGTTTAAGATAATAGCTTTCATAGAAAATAAATGACTTTAAAACAACTAATCATTCTAATTTAATATCAAACTTAATCAAGTCGACAATTTCTTTAATATATTTATTTCTCTTATTAATTATTGAATTCAACTTCCTAAAGACTATCCCAATGTTAAGCCCGAGTTTCAAGAGAAGTGACTTGGTGCATTCTTTCAATTCCTGGTCTCCTGAACTGGTACTGTTTTGCAGACCACGTATCCTGAAACAACGTACCCCTCTTAAAGAAACCACTAGAAAATGATCATATTCCTAGAAGGAAACCACCAACCAGATTGCTTATAAGCACGAAACTGATTTGTTCAAATATTGTATGCTACTTCAACCTCTTTGTTCGCCAAGCCCGTAACCTCAAGATGCTGCAAGACCCTACCACTGCGAGATCAGGGAGCTCGAAGAACAAATATTCATTTGTTTTTTCCTGTTTTTCTATCCTCAAACTGAAGTATTTTACTGAGGAAGATCGTTCCATTTATTAAGCTAGGTTACTAAAGATTAATATACAGTAATTTCGCTAAACACTTTCCAGGAGATATATTATATCTACCTAATGTATGATACAGTATTCTAAGTGAAATTTAAAAATTCCTATAAATGGTAGTTAGTATATTTTAATTAATTTTTATATAATAACAAGATTATTGTATCTTTATGCAATTAAAAAACAACATATTTATATTTTCATACACGAAGGTTTTAATTACTCATGTAGGAAATAAACGCTGATAAGGAAAATCTTGAGAATTGCTCTTGATTAGCTAAATCTCCAAAAGTCAGTCACTCTGAGATCTTCAAATAAAAATAGTTTACTTTAACTAGATAAATATTAGTTTTTTTTACCAATATGGAATTATATTAGGTAGTTTTTTACTATTAAAACTTCTACAACCTACTTCAATTGACAATTAAATATTTATAGCTCATATTAACTAATCAGGTTTCATTAAGTCAGATGTGTGTTGTCTGTAAGGTAACTAGCCTACCTTGCATTATTATACTATGGGATATCTTAAAGAAAACTAGGTTCATAGTGTGTTATTCTTCATGATAAACCTGCTGTTCCTCTTTAGAGAAAACAGAATGTACCGTACTGTAAATCTAGCTAGAGCTTATAAGCCAAACCATCTTTAATAATAAGATAAGTAAAACATATGTCTTAATATCAAGGCCTATAATTAATATTGTTTGAAAAATCATATATTTAAATTATTTTCCATGGGCTTATAACTATCAATAGATAAATAAAGACAGGTAATTCATAAGCTTACAAATTATAGTTTCAAATTTAAAAAAGTTTAATATGGAATAATGTAACGATTTTCTTATATATAAAATATGCATTGTTCTTAGTGTGAAACAATATTTTTGTATTATTTGTGTTTTGGCCAATTCAATCTATAATAAATATGAACTATTTTTCCCCACTGACCATGAAGGACTATAATATGAATATAACTTAAAAACCATACCATAGTGAAAAAATGCAAGGTCAGCTTTTTACCTCTTATAGTAAACAAACGGTGTATTATAATAGTCGCATTCAACCTGGGTTTTGTGAATATATCCAAGCTATTACGTAAAATTTAATTTGTATACGTGTATCTTTAAAACTTATTATTTAATACACTATTTTGTATATAATATATTTTCGAACTTGCATTATGCACCAACAATCTTGGTGGTACAATGTTGAAGAGAAATTATATTTGGGAGTACTCAAACAAACAAGCAAGAGGTATTACCAATACATTATAGAATTATTATATATGGTCAACTATCAGTCTACATTTAATTACTGAAATGCCATTTGAAAGAAAACAAGAATAGTTTATTCAACGACAATTTCTCAAGCCTTATTCTACAACCGTGAAATAACAATCTACTTTTATAGTTTTAATGTAGACTATTTTACTAAGCTATATAGCATTAGGTTTTTTGGAACCAAATTAATTTAAATAATCACATAATTTGTTTAAATTACAAACATTGTATTTTATAAGAATATTGTTTCTCAATATCTGGATCATTTGTCAATTGGATTTCATCATTTAATTTAAAATAAGTTATATCAAGCTACTCTCTATCTTATAGTTTGACCAATCTCGTCCATGCAAATTATAAAAGTAGCAATGAATTACAATTTCAAATCAGGATTAAGAGTAAATAATATCATTAGGTAGTGTCACACTAAAAATCATACACAAAACTACCCCTATATTTGTTGACACATTAACTTATCTAACAGATCCAGTGCCTTCCTTTATTAATGAATCTTTCGGATACATTCCCAAAACATATTTGTTATTGCGATTGTAGGACAAATAGGACTACTGGCTTGCATTTTATCTGTTTAAGACAAGATAAAAGAAATAACCAATAGCTCGCACTTACATATATAAACTACCTCTATCCTTAAATTATATTTAGATATACAAGAATCAATACACCAATTTATTCGGCCACTAATATATTCTAAAATAACCATAGCTCCAGATTATTTCTTTATTTTAATTTCTATTCTAATAGTAAAAATATTATCAAAAATTTAAAATTATGTGTATGTTAGGAATAATAATGACTGTAAGAATGAAATGTTAAAGGTGTGTGAAGAAATGAAAAGACAATTTTATATTTGGTTTTTAGCAAGACTTCCACAGTCTGTTTGTATTTTATAGACCCCATAAATGTGTTCAAATAATGATTTTAGTTTTACTTCATACTTGAAATCCTTATAGACCAAATTTTATTAAACATAAATCATTTATCTATTACATCAATCCCGGTAAATAAATAAATATACTTTAACTGTATTCTTTAAGATCACTGTAATTATTTATAAATTATCTATATCAAGAGACGTTAACAATATGTCATAAATAGATTATTAAAATAATTCACTCAGCACTTTCACAGTAGTATTTAAATATTATTATTATTATCACCACGTATTACTATCCGTTTTGGCTATACGCTCTTACGCTAATGTGTAAGGGTGATTAGCGTTGAAATGGAGAACCTAAAGTTTAACGTGGAATCTGAACCACGGTGGAGGCCCGGCATTCCCCACATTCAAATATTATTATTATTATTATTATTCATGGGACCTTTCCATTGATATAACATAAATGAAGAAAATGAGTTTATGTTGGCCTATTAAACCTCAATATGATTTATAATTTCATGATGGGTCTATTCAACTATAAAGTTATATATAAATGTAGAAAAATACCTTAGCTTTCACTAACGTTTCTACTGAGGGATTCTTAAAGTGTACATATTTACTCTAAACCTTGATATAGTAACGAAAAAAGTATTTATAGTTTTTAAAATGATTCTATAGATTTTAAGTTTATCTATCTTATATAAATTTCTTTATTTTTATATTTAGAACTACTACGATTAACGTTTATTTAGATTATCGAATGTGTCATGAAAGTCAAATTTGTGAAATATTTAATAGTCATTACAAACATTAGCATTAAATAATAATTATTTCTTTGGGTGATATACGTAATGAATAACTAATAAGAAGGTGATTTAATATAGGAGGTTTTAGTTTATATGGTTGACAATAGCCATATACAATGGAATATCTGTGTTTACGGGTACATTTGTTATGCTATAATATATTGCTTTTTTTAGAGTGATGTTTTTAATTTGAATTACATAATTGTAGGTATTTTTGTGAAGTAAGCATACTTGAGAAGAAAAGACCAAAGAATAAAACATCACGCAAGTTCAATAGTAATAAATACACTCTGTGTTCAAAACACAATTTATTTTCCAAAGTAAGATGATTATTTTTTTTAAATAATGGCAACACTGGCTACTAGTTGTAGGACCCAATATTCAAGAGCTTATCAAAACAAAATTCTGCCAACCATCATATTAATTTTCAGTCAAATTATTCGTACCGTTACTCTGCCAGTGTTACATATTATGTTTTTATATAAAGAAGTGATAAAAAGATTTTTAATGGAAATTTTTAATTGTATGAAAAATATTTGGAATGGTTGGCATGGTAATTTGATAAAAAAAATATGTTGGAGTGGAGGGGGTGGGAATTTGATGATCTACCAAAGGGGGCGTCAGCTCAAAAAGGTTGAGAGTTACTGTTCAAACCACAAAGAGAATGTTAATAAAAATGATTCATGTTCTTCGTTGAAAAAGCTGAAATCATTACATTTTTGCTATTGTTGTAGAATATTGTAGTTCTATATTTGTATTGTTTTTGTAGCACAATGTTTTAATACATGTTAAGGTTATACACATATTTACTAATCACTTTTATAGGCTAAGCATGAGGAAGATTAAAGGTTTATTAAGTGTACTCACACTTGTGTGAAAGGAGAGTGGAAAAACACCTAGGAAAAACCACCCTTAAAACACCCGACCGTGATTTTAATCCCGGTTTCTCTGTCATAGGTCGTCTAGTCCAACATAAAAGTGACACCTTAGACCATATCGCTACAAAAGTAGGCTGTGTTTTTAATGTATTTAAATATTATCAACAATATATTTCAAGTAGTTTTGTTGGGAAGAATAGTGATCGAAATAAACAATATGTATTAAATGATTTCTAACATAATTTATAGCACAACCAGTACCGGTTTATTATTTGAAAAAGCGTTTAAGACCAAATTCATACATGTGTCGGCGTTATAGTGAACTAAAAATTTAAACAGACATGGACGTTTTGACGGTAATAATTGAACTCCAACATGTTTCATGTGCATATATTTTACATGTGGAGATAAATATTGTATTGTTGATTAAATAAAGCGTAAGTTTGATGTTTTTTGTGTGTAATAGTTGTAGTAAAATAGGGATATATAAGCTATGAGTTTTATCCATCACAATGACAAGGGTAATATCATGAAGTAAAGAGAAGATAAGTTTATTCAATGTGCCAAATACGATGTGAAGTGTGGGTATTCATAGGTGTATAAAGTTATATACATGATAAAATCAAATGAGTCATCAACGGCAAAGTTTGGAGAAAAATTCTTTAACAGACATTTATTGGCTTGGTAGCAATAAGATCTTGTATGGCTGGTGCTGTGTGCCAATTTTGCTATGGGTCTGAGGTAGAGTTGAAAGTATTGAAACACTGTCATATCCCAATAAATTGGGCGTTATATGTGTGGACAATATTTGCATAAAGAGGACAAGAATGCAATCCACGGATGAAAAAAAGGGAAACATCTAAGAGGAAAGAAAATCATTAAGCAATATTTACTTTTAGAAATAAATGGTACTTCACAATCGCACCAAATCTATCATTTTGTTTACAATAACTTCGAAGATATGTTCAAAAATAGAATTTGAGTAACCTAACCTTAAGTTTGATTACCTCATAAAAAGCACCATCTTATTATTCACAATAATCACTTTTTATAATTTATATTTCAAACTAAATTGTTTGTATATATTTAAGACGATTTATATTTTCAAAAATAAATTATTTGTAAACTATCCTAAAATGATTTATTTGCAAAAATAAGGACGTATTCTTATTTATAATGAAATACTTTTGTCATATTCCTATTTTCAGTCCAATTTTTAAAGTCAATTTCCAAAAAATTCAAAATTTCTTATTATTTTTGTAAGTAGACTACCTATACATTAATTTATTTTATATAACCAAAGATAAATATTTATTGTATATACTATAATGTAAAATAGACCTCCGATACAAATTTTGAACTAAACCACTAAATACGTTATTAAAAATATTCAATTTAATAAAACTAAGTAATTAGTAAACTACAAAGAAAAGAATATCTCCCCCCCAAAAGAGGAAAATCATCTTTACATGCCATGTTACCTCAAACACTCCCCAGATATACATTTTAAGCAAAATCGATATAGAAATTTTCAAAATCACTCATCAGTAAATGACCCTTTATAAAATTAATACCCAAAACCACAAATACAGGGCTATTTGTCATATTAAACACAGTCAAGGCACTAATTTGAAACCAAAGATCTAGGGCCATTTTAATATTATATGGGTTCTTGGAAAATATGCCATCAGTAAACTACCCATATATTAATTTTTACATAAAAATAAATTATACATTGTCGTTTTTCATAGGTACCCCACAATATCTGTATTAACTTTATTAACAAAAATGGTTTAAGCTATATTTGAAGTATTTAGTACTTTCCAAAATTTGTCATCAGTAAGATATCTTTCAACAAATTTTTGCCAATAAAATAATAATCTACAATGCTATTTGAATATCAAACAAATCCTAGATATGCATTTTAAACAAAATCGTTATAGTCACTATAAAAATATAGAGAATTAAAAAATAATTAACCATCAAAATTACTAATTGTATAGCTAATGTGATTTTGTGTATGTGCTAGAGCCCTATAAAATCTAAATATAAAATTTGAACAAAAATCATCCAGTAGTTCTGGATCTGTGGCCAAGGATAGGCTGACAGACTAACAAGGGGACATACAGAGTTGTAAAATCCACTTTATGGGGGTCGCGTTTACATAAAACGTAAAGATTCATCATAATATCGAGCAGGTTTATTTCACAATCATAATACTTTATTTTTGTATGTGAAAGTAAAATCGCTCTATCAGTTTAGTTCAAATTGGGTATTTGTTGAATTCTTTGCATTTTTATAATAGATTATTGAAGATTAATTTTTGTAGATTTTGAATATTTTGGAAATTATATAAACTAAATCTATTAAAAATTCATATTGGGGGCCTATTTTACATAATAAAAAATAATCAATTTTGATTTTTCTATAAAAAATAGTTTTAAATGGTTTGGTTTCTATAAATGATATGAAATATTATTTTTTTTAATTGAGCTTAAATATTGAGTTATAATTGGATATCTTGCAATAGTTTTTGATTAGAAATAAGATAGAGTTTTTACTTTTACAAATTACGAACAAATTTAGGGTGGTTTAAAAACATTGATTATTTACATTTGAAATTTTAAAAATATTTAAATAATTTCGGTAAAGTTTATAGATCAAGAGTTTTATTGTGTTGTTGGTTGTGATGGGTTTATTAGTTTGAGCAAAACTTATTCAAGAGTAATTTACTGAAAACATATTTTTGAACAGTTTCTTCAGAAATATAATACAAAATGCAAACAAATTATTGCGATTTCATCGTACCATTTATTGTTGTCTTCATTTTTATAAGTAAAAGCTGTTAAGAGTTATTAAGGCAATAACAAACATTTTTGAAAACATATATATGTAAGAAAACTAAACCCTTTTAATATTATGGAGATATAGAATGTACCTTTAATTATTTTGTTTAATATGTTAAAGTCTTTTCAATTAATAGGGTATATTATGAGAATGTCCAATGACGAAGGTAATGTGGTGAGTATACATAAAATCACATACATCTGGTGTCATTAGCTATTATATATTAACAAAATCTTTATTAAATTTGAAAATTGATAAGCAGATACTAGCCAAACATTTTTGTGATGGTGATTTTTTATAAATTCTTGAAACCTCTTAAGTCAAATATATACATATATGTAAGATAGTCAAGAAAATACTTTAAATATGTTTTCTTAAATCTATCCAAAGTGCTAGAAATATTTTGAAAAATTTTGAAGAGTATAGTCAATTCGTATACAAGCCTGTCAGCGACATTCTAACTAAACTTAAACAATTATGGTGAAACTTAATATTTTATTATAAGCTTAAAAATAGAACTTCCTCCCTTACTTTAAAAACGGGTTTATTGAAATAAAAGGGGGTTTAAATCACGGCTTTCTCGAAAGCGCTCTAATTATGCATACATTATTTGAAGTGTGGTTTGGTAAATAAGAAATATATGGTGCATCAGACATAATTTAGCTCTTCTTTATCTAAAATAGAGATATTTACTCTAAATTGAGAAAGCGTCTTTCGAAGCAATAGCTTTTATTTCTGTCCTTCAGAAAACTATTATTGATATTAGGGTTGTGTATCTAATTCCAGAATTTCCTTAGGTGGATATTATAAAAACACTAAATTTCATGTTTTAGTGTGACTGGTAATCAGATTACGCCTCCAGGCCAAGATACCAGTAGACAGACAAACACACAGAAAAACTTAAAATATGGCTCCACCAAGCTCTGTCCCGTTGTATATGCTCTTTAATGCACAATATTTCAACTTTCTAAGTAATTTAGGAGCTTTTCTAGTCTTCAAAAGACACATACACACACCCCTTAGGAAATTATATGTAGTTCTAAGGTAAGGAATAATAAAAGGTATATAGTTAGATAAAATAGAGTTTGCAGCTCAAGCAAATAGAAATATGTGCAACAAGTTTTGTTTTTTATAGATTACAAAAGTTTTATAAAAGTAAGTAACTTAGTTTAAAAAATATTTTCATATTTTGTTTAGTAAAATTCAAAATATAACGAGTTTTGATCTAAAATAATCTATGTTTTTTACATTGTAAGATTTCCTTCATAGCTTAGAGGCCTGATGTAGGTGTTGAACACACTGCACACTTATTTATATTATTTTTTTCCTTTCATTTCCCTAAAAAGTATGACGTCACTACTTTCCCTTTGTTATTTCTCTCATGTAGCTCGTTGTTTCATCTTTTCAGTAGCTTTTGTGAAGAATTTTTCAAACACGCACACACACATATCTATAAAAAGAAGAATACAAAAAGAGAAAGGCGGCTTCTTTGTGCTCATTCACCTCAATCCTCTTTTCTTCTATTTCCCTCTCTTTTCCTCTTTACATAGTAACAGCTGATGGAAAATTCGCAATGAGTTGTGCGACACAGAGATTAGTTGTCAGGGTTAAACATTGCCTTGAAAAACACCTTGATAATATGGCTTACTGTATATAATCTTTACAAAGTATATTTTTTTAATATGACCTTTTTTCAATCTTGAAAGGAAAGTTTTAAAAAAAGGAAGACATTTTTGTCAAAAGATAATTTTAACTGATATTTTATGTTAACATATGGAACGGTATTCAGGCAAGAATATTCTAATATATGTACTTTAAGTACTAAAATAGTCTACCATATATTTATATAAACTAATAGCAACTTATTTTGTTGGTCTAGTTACGGAAATTAAATTCAAGAAACAACATAAACTATGAGACAATATAGACTAAATTGAGCGTCAATTTATGAAACGAACACTATATATGAAGGATAGTTACTACGGTGAGGTATAACATTTAGTAAAAATCATTAATGTTACTTAGTCATTAGGTAGATCCAAATTTTTACGGTTATAGTGATTATATTATTTCATTTATCTGTTTTAGGGTGTAGAGCCCAAAATTAATAATATAATAATAAATATTATTATTATTATTATTATTAGCATCGCATCTTACTACCCGTTCGGATTATACGCACTTACGCTAATGTGTAATGGTAGGGTGATTGTGAGATGAAATGAAGGACCTACATTTTAACTAGGAATCCGAACCACGGTGGAGACCTGGCATTCCTCACATTCACAAGATNCGAACCACGGTGGAGACCTGGCATTCCTCACATTCACAAGATGTCTTGTCAGAGGTGAAGGAAGGGTTTAGTAATCAGATAAATTTATGCCGGAACCGGGGATCGAACCCTGTCCGCCAGCATAGAAGTTTGGCACCTTACCCATAGACCGCCAGGTCACCAATAATAAATATATATATATATATGCATGTATATTAATAGGTGTCCTTAATACAAACTTTGATCAGTGTAAAAATATAAATTAAATTTATATTTTAAACACAGTGTTTACTCAAAGTTGTTTTGACACACATTTTTACTTGTGTTAAAATCGCTTCTAAAAACATGGCTTAAAATGAAGTTGTGCTAACTAATCTCTCTATTGGTGCAACCCTATGTTTGTATAAAAGTCATATTTGATTTAGAGTGATGAAAACGTTTTGCTATAAGAACTGCAGAAACAAACTTAACTCTTCTCGCATTCACCGCAGCCTCACATTACGAACCAAACCAAAACCATTTGGTCTTCAAAACATTCACCCCTTTGGATTTAGGGTAGTCACACAATCCATAAGGTTGGGGTTTGAAGATTTTAACTCTTTTAGGAACTACTAATAAAGTAAATTATTTCTATAGGTAAGGGAAATGAATGGAGGAGAGCGTGGTTGACAGTGGTTAAGACTTCATGAATTACTAAGCAGCTAAATGGTCTTTAGTGGAGAAAAGTAGAGTAGTATTAATAAAATATAAATCACTTAATAAAAACATTAAAAATATATATCATATTTATGTAAATAGATTTTAAAAAATATATAGCTACTTACTTGTAAATTAACCACATAATTATAACAACATAATCCCAAGCTGAAGATAACTTATTTATTGAGATTATTTTTAATGTTAACTATTATTAATTCACAGTATCTATTTACTAATTTGAAAAACTTATAAGATAAGATTGTAATAAAAATAAAACTACGGTTTAGGCCTCGAAAGAGGTTCCAAATTATTAAAATAAATTGTGGGGACCTAGTGCAAAATAACAGATCCAATCAGTCTTTTAACTATAGACTAGTTTCCACTTTAGTATAAACATGAGTTCAGGGCCTCATTTCCCATTTAATATCGTAGGTGCAGTGTCTCGTTGTCTAAGAGAATTTATTGCATTCTAAAGCAGAACCTAAGAAACCCCAGAAAGATCTCTTTGAAAAATAGGGGTGGGAAATAGTATGAGACAAAACATTAATACAACTAAAATTACAAACTTATATTTCAAATAAACCATTATTTTTACAATCTAGGCTACCTATAACATATTTGGAGGATGAATATTTATCAGGTTTCCCGTTGCAGAAAAATCTTTAATAATCCCATGGATCATTTTAAGAGTAGTTTCATTCTCGATGCACAGAAAAGCTAAAGACGTTAGGCAATATTGTATCATAGATAAAAGAATACAGTACTTGATTTGCTAAGGCTTAGAAAATGACCTTTCTCCTCCATTTAATCCAACTATAGAAAGATAAATTCTTAAAGCAATATGCATATTTAGAAAAATTGTAGCAAGTTTATGTTTAATTTGGGATTGTATTATTCCTGTTACAGATATTATGTCCTGTACAACGCAGAAATCTTCACAAAATATCAACAAATATTTTTTTCTAAGTTTGACGACTATATGTTAGTTAAATGTTTGGCTTTGTGTTGAACTCTGTATCTGATATAGAGCTGTCTGCAAGAAAATTGAAGATATTACGTAACATGCTGTGTTCCTTTTTGTTATGTATGTTAATAGTAAGTCCACAAAGATAAAAATCCCATATTATAAATGCATTTTTCAGCTTAATTTTGATTACAATTACTTTGGTGTTTAATCTTTTTTTTCTCTTACTGCAGTTGTATTGTTGTAATCAGAATTTGAAGAGAATTTATTTTTTAATAATTTCAAAATATCATCTTTGTCGTGCACATAAACAAAATTCCGAAGGCTAGTCATATAATTCCGCAATAGCACACATCTATATTCAAAGTCTTTATATAGTTTTATTTACTTTATCAATTTATTTCAGAATATTTCCCCTAATTACTGTCATTAATGCAATTTTAATAATAACCAATTTTTTTTAAATCATTTGCTTTATGGACTATTGTTATTTTATATTCTTCCTATTTTGAGATATCAACCAGTGATGCCCGAATATTATTTTAACTTACTGTCATAAATTTTGCAGCATTGTAATTTCAAACTACAAATAATATGTAAAGCGATTATAAACTAAGGAAAAAATCAATTGAATATTTCTGCAGAAGTGTTCCCTCTATTAGTAGAGTCAAAACTGTGAATATCATCAATGATATCTTCTGATTAGAAAAATGTATAAAATCTGAGGACTATTAATATATTTCAGAAATAAACTTTTAATTTTACTAAACGGCATTTGTTTTATATTTTGAAATACCTATATTCGTGTTTTCGCTTAAAATCAAAAGTCATTTTATGTTAGGTCTAGCTCAGTCAATACAGTAAATTATAAAAGCAAGATATTAAGAAATCACACGTTTGACACATACATTCACTAAGTGCTGAATAAATAATAATTACTCCAAAAATTGAGGTGGTTTAGCATTTTATAAATGTTGGAACTTGAGTTACTTTAAAATAATAATTAAAAAATATTGTCGCTGTAAAATCATAGAAATAAAGTTGTCAAATTTTGTGAATAGTAGTTTTTGTTATAGTTTATATTAAATTAACAAATAAATAGATTTTTCACTCTGGTTCATCTAGTTTTAATTTATTAATTGTACAATAATTGTAGTTAGATTATTGTTTGTATTTAAAGTAAAATATTTTAGCAACTAAATCTAAGATTGAAATTTCTATTTTTTTATTTTATGTTTTGCTAGCATCCCGCCCAGGACGATAAATATGCCCTGTTCAGTAGGTCGGAGTCAAAAACCTTTCAAGATCGTGAACACCCCGGCTAAAGAAATGACGTTGGTTGCAGGAATTGATGACTCTCTAGTGACTCTGTGTAAAACATAAAGAGGCCCTCTACCCTTTCTCTTACCAGGGAATGGGTATGACCACCATACGGGGAATGAGGGAGGAAATTAGCCATATCCATCCTACGACCACACAGCTGCTGGGTACGGTCTCGCTCAACCTACTCTTGGTTGGATAATCTCATGTCCATCCGTGTTTTTTATGGCTAAGTAGAGGAAAGTGACCAAGATACGGAGCCAGAGAAGAAGGAGAGAAAGAAATAACAAAGAGGAAACCAAATATAGAATATAAGAATAAGCTTAGTAAATACGAAACTATGGAATATATAGTCAGAAATACTCTGGACCAAAAAATAAAATGAAATTTACTAAAAAGGTGGAGGAATTTAAGAAGCATTGACAAATAATTAAGAGACAACAAAATAGAAACACAATCCTAAAGAAAATAAAGAAAAAGAGAAGTATGTAAATGGGGATGGAGAATCAGCTAAGTAGAGTAAGATGGATAAAATAGGGGCAGACAGGCAAAAAGCCCCAACATAACCAAAAAGTTATTTCTATGGGTTTTAGGTCCTTGCCATCTACATGTGTATTTTTCTCTCTTTCTTTTATTTTGTTTTTGGTTGGTCCCACCCTCTTTTTCATGACAAAACTCTATGTAACCTAAATTTATACGATCCATTTGGGGAGTTATAAAAAAAAGGGTTGTATGTGCTGACCAACGTGTAACTCTTTGCTTCTACCAAATGGATTTGTTGGAAGATAGAAAATGATCTTCTTTTATCTTTTTTTTACACTGGTGCCGCAGAAAGTAACTCATGCTCTGCGACAGAGTACTTGGAAGTGGAACAAACAACCCGACACTTTACACAAATTGTAAGGTTATAAAAGTGTGGTAAAGGGCTATTTTTATTAAATTTCTTCAAGGTGTACACAAATATATGAAAAAAAAAATATTTGTTTATTAACTTAAGATGTGAGCTTTTATATCTTCAGAATGAGTATAAGGGCATTATTGAGATATAAAATCTAATCTATAAATACTACTTGGCATGAAATAAATTTATTAATATCTTCCAATAAAATATTTACTTTAGGATCTATGATATTAGCAAAAATGTATAATATTGGAAACATGAGAAGATGCTAAAATTTAATAATTAATGTATTATTATATGAAACACCGTCCACGCTTCTTTATTAATATAATATTACTTTTATTAATTATAATGTTTCCTGTTAATTAGCGGAGAGAATTTGATGACACGCTTATTTAAAGTTTTATCGTTCCATTAGGCAAATATTTTTGGTTTGACTTAAGCTCATAAAATTCCAGTCACTATAAAAACCCTACGTCATTTGTACAAACTTTTAAAAAATATGATTCAATCATTTTGTTATTCTAACACCTCATACATTAGAGATTGTCTCAAATAGTTTATAATTTTTTTAATGAATATGTTGAGCTTATAAATAAATATAAAAGTGCATTACCACTCTAATAGAGTTTTTGGGTTCCACATGGTCCCAAAGTCATGAAAATAAAATTATTATGGGCTATTTATAGGAATATACCCTTGGTTTCCTATTGAATAAAAACAAGTAAATATATTTTCTTCACTATTATGAGTAATAAAATCTCTTCAAATACTGTTTTAATACTAGGTTATACAACAATTTTGTACCTTCTATATGCACTTTACTGTACACTTTGATTTAAAGATAAAAATAGGCAGTAGTGAGGCGTCAAGTTAGGCAGGATATGATAAGCTTTCCCAAAAGGTTTTGTGAAAGGAGAGAAAACATCATTTTACATCAATCAGATGGGAAATAGACATTTTATTGGAATTTTTTTAAAGCGTTGTGACATGTAAGCAGGCACACGAAGCGAGTGTGTCAGTTCCTTTTGGCAAGATAAGCTATTACCATTCTGCCTAACGCACACGGAGAACTAGGCCCGCGGGGAGCTATGGAGGGTAATGCGTGAGCAATTAATTGTTCACATCCTCGTTTGTGTCAGGTTTCATGGGAATGAGATGGTGAAGTTTAAATTTCAGCTGAATTTCCTAAGATGCATTTCTAAAAATAGTTTTTCATTTTATCTCCACTTAAATATAGGTACAGTTTCATTAAAATTCCATGTTGATTCACCCTTTTATATTATTTTATAAATATGGGTTTACCACATGGATCGTGAGACGTGTGAAAAGAAACATACAGAAAACCCTGTTAATGAATCTCAAAGCCCAAACGAGTGTAAGGGAAAGATTCAAAAAACCGGAACGTGTGGCGGGCATCTGCCTATACTAACATTTTGGCTCAATTATTGTACCACGTCTTAAAACTTGTCTGGATATTAAACATTTTAATCACGTCAATACACACAACCGGGATTTTAGCCCAATGTTCACATCACTAGCAAACCTGTGCATATGAGCCTAACGTTGAGTTCACGTTCACAATATTGTGAGCCTATACCTCTTTGATGGTATATATTTAAAATCATTAAAACTACAAAAACAATATTTAATAGCTTAAATTATTTTATAATTTGTGTGTCCGGGAACAGAAATCATCAAATAAATATTTTTTTTACTTGTGTTAATCTAAATTCAAACAAATTACTTATTTAAGGTAATCCTCCGAAATAGTCTTGAGTGCATTTTATTATTAAAAATTATAAATAAACCATTTAAATATTAATAATCCATTAAAATATGTATCACTTGAGCCCTCTTGTGGACCGGACACAATTTAAGGGCAGAACAAATAATAATACAAGAAGCTTTTTTTTGTACCGTGTCTTAGTACCGCAAACCATTAGAGTGATCACGAAAGTCTTGCGTTAAAACAACAAGAAATACACAGGAAACTTTCTTTTCTAGCTTAAAGACTGCTGATATTGGTACAAATGTGTTGTAGACAAGTAGTTCAGTCAGATAGGTCACATGGACTAATATTATCCACTGGCCGCGACATTACAAACCCTACTTTGAACGTTTCAGTCACCACTGTGGGTTGTATGTACTGTACGTGGTGAAAAAGCAGATTAGTCACATGCTGATTAAAAATGTCAACAAAACAAGACCATGAACGCTTAGAACAAGGATTACATAATTACTATACTTTAAAAATCTAATTATTTCAATAAAACAAATTTAACACATAATATATTTTAGGAGTCCTCATAAGATGATTTTAAGTTTTGCTGATGATATTAAGTGCCTACTTTATGAATAAATTAATTATATAAGCAAACGACCTAAAACAGGATTTAATTCGGTAATCAACACATCAACCTGTCTCAAGGCCGTTAATTCAGCAGGGTGAAATGTAAATACACAGTTTGGATTATTTCAAACTTGTAGGATTTTGTGCAGTTTGAACCATCATTTTCTACCGGGTATACAAGGGAATTATTAAACCAGATATATAAAATGATTAGCATAACAAAAATAGTTTTAATATAACAGAAAAATAAAAGATATGATTGATTACAATAGATATACAAAAACATAAGATAGGAGTTCCAAATTAATACTGTCTTGTCGCAACACGGGCAAGATCAAATGCAGTGGCTTGAAGAGCAATGTTCAATAACAAAACAACTGGACTGACGCCAGACTACGGTCAGTTGATTCTAAAATAAAACAGGAAGGTAATTATAAACAAAAGTTAACTGAAAATGATATACATATAGTATTGTCAACACATTTATAATTTAAACTAGCTTGAATGATTGGGACTTAAGAAAACACTTTAAGAGATATACTATAATGAATTGCAATAGAAAGGTTATTTGATTACATTGGTAGATGGCTAACATACAACTGTCTACACACAATAGTACAATGGCTGGTCCTTTCCCTATTGGTACTGCCAGAGCATTCAATAGTACATGTATTTACTGACCCACTACCTGGGGTACAATACTAATATAATTACATACAGGACTAATACTCAGCCAATAGTTGCCAAAAACGGGAAAAGAGAAAAAAGTTTTTTTCTGCGCGGACCCCATATAGAAACAAGTGGAGTTCCGCAATTTACGCACCCAAGCTAATACCACACGCAAAGCGTGGCAACAAGAATAATTCAATACATTGAACACACTAACCCAATTGGGTCCCCTAAAAAAAGGATAGACAAGTTGGTTGTAGCCATAAAAACAAGTGTGTAATTAATTCTAAGGACTCAAAAGAGAAATATCGTGCTCGTTGAGAATAGCAACCATTTAGACTAAGGGCCAGTTTCATAGTCAAATTTAGTACGCCTCAAGTGCGGCGCTACACTAAGTTCATGACGACACCTACCTAAACCAATCGAGTTTAGGTAGGTGTCGTCATGAACTTAGTGTAGCGCCGGACTTGAGGCGTACTAAATTTGACTATGAAACTGGCCCTAAGTCTTTATTACATCTGGATCTCAAGGCTCCTATATCGAAGCTATATCATATGGATATAGGAAAAACACGGCCGCTTGGACCAATATAACAAGTCTGAAGGACTTTAGCAACACTAGAGTTACTGTGACAACATCAACAGAGTTGTTATACAAAACCAAAATCAAGTCATACTGACTGAAACATAAAGTCAAAATAATCGTAATAGTCATCTCGACTATAATAAGTCTGAAATAAACAATAAGTCAGATGGACTTATTAAATAAACAATTTCTAATATTTTAAATAACAATAAGTTAGATGGACGTCGCCTCTATACTTAAGAAATTGGAGAGCATATTCCTTGGTGGCGTGGTGGTGAGTACCACGTCCAATACATCATGGCCACCGGATCCTTCATGTAGAGAGATTTTCCTCAGAGGTGCTGCGGTGAGTACCACGCCCAATACTGCATGGCCACTAGTCCTTTAGTGACGAGAGGTTTTCCTCAGAGGCGCTACGGTGAGTACCACGTCCAATACTGCATGTCCACCGGTTCCTTCGTGAGGAGAGTTTTTTCCTCGGAGGCGCGGTGGTGGGAACCACGCCTTATACTCCATGGCTACCAGTCCCTTCGTGGAGAGAAATTCCTTCTTCAACGACGTGATGTGATAGAATAATATTTTGTAAATCTGAGAGTACCTATTTTATACACTTTTTTGGACTAGAACGGAACAAAAAGAAATAGAAAAAAGACGTGATAACACAGGTGTTGAGGGGAGCTCGCGGGGTGTGTAAAAGTGGAGGTTCGAAGACACGCCGCCACGACAGTGGCGCTCGAGGGTCATAGGAGCAAACCTAACATAGGTTTAGTTCTTTTCTACGACAGAAGGGGTAGA
The DNA here is from genome assembly GCA_902151425.1 of Timema shepardi. Taxonomy (NCBI): domain Eukaryota; kingdom Metazoa; phylum Arthropoda; class Insecta; order Phasmatodea; family Timematidae; genus Timema; species Timema shepardi. The sequence continues at coordinate 26,480 of CABFVX010006866.1, forward strand.
AAGTTGATGTGCCAGGAAGCATTCTGTCGCCATTCGTGTTCTATATTTTGCTAGAAGACATGTTGGCGTTATCCGATCCCATCCAGCCACTGTGAGTAAGTTTTGAATTACTGCTTGACAAAATATTATCAACATCTCAGTCTCAATAGCTCTCCTCACGGTTCCTATTTCTGAAAGATAAACACAGCCTAGCTACTGTATCAGACAGAATCCACTCTACAGGTGTATATACCCATACATAGATCTCAAACATATGTTCGTTATTTTACTGTCCTGGCATCACAGGGTTGGATCAAACTACATAACTCGACTTGTCACCTAACATCCTAAATTCCCTTCAAACGTGCAGTCTCGAAATATATCTCTTCAAATAAACTAATCTGAATTCTTAAAACTACTTGGGCAATACATTAGTGTTTGAATGAGCGTGTGAATGGTTTTTTACTTATTTGAATATTCCTTTATTAAAATTTGTTTGTGTTTCAATAAATGTGATATTGTATGTTGCATACACTGCTGTTTAAATGGAAGAGAAGGCTAATGTCTTAACTTCATCAGATAAATAAAGGTCATTATAATTATTAAAAATGTAAAAGAGATCGAAAAGTATACTCGCAATATTTACTACACAAACCAATCAAATTAAACATTCCTACTTCATCATAGCCCATGTCAAAAAAAAAAAATTACATTTATAAAAAAATCTCTAACAAGAATTATGTTGTTATCAAATTTATGCGAAATATTTTATAAATACTAAATAGGGGATATCGAAAAATGTTCGCATGATAAAAGTTATTCATAATTTAAAGAAAAAAATTATATCCAACCCAACACAACACCAACAGAAAACAATAAATTACTTAAACATTAACAAATATAGATTAAATAAAAAACAACTTTTTTTAATTAAATCCAGATATTTTTCTAAATTATTACATATATTTTCTTAAAGAATTTTGTTCATCGCATAAATTACAGTTGGTTTGTAAATATTAATTTTATAACTTAAAATTAGGAATACAATTAATTTAATTAATAATATGTATTTATCATTCTCTATGGTTAAGCAATATATTTGTAGTCACTTAAAATGTATATTCCTTCTATTACAACATAACTATTATTTTAACTTTATTTAATCAAAAAATTCAATTTTTAATGAGGTTCAGTTGTACAATAGTATTAATTTAACAGGGAAGACATAAGTGCGTAATGTGACATAGTAATATAAATGCACAATATTTGATTAATATTTGGAGAGATTGGTAATCATAATTACAAGCTATGTCACATTAAAAGAAATAAATCTTGAAATTATAACAAATATCTAGAAAGATCAATACATCTTTCAATTGTAGACTTTTGAGTCAATTACATTCAAATATATGATTTTACAAAACAAAGGATTATGATATCACCCATAAATTTTGTATCTCTGTATTATATTGAGATGAGACATAACAATAAGTTTTAAAATTTGAAAAAATATAAATAGAATATAACAATTGAATTTGTTTATTACATGATTTCCCTGTTCCTTGCATACCACTTCAAAAAGTGTAACGCTATGTGTATATATTTATATATATATATAGCGTTGTATATGTACTATGGCATGTTTCGATGCTACGACGGCAACATCCTCAGGTCTGATGAAAAAGAAAACGCACCAAATAAAATGATAGTCATAACACAATGAGCTAGCCAATGAGGTATAATCTGCAAAATCAGTGAAAGTAACAAATTATGTTAAAGAAAATTGATAATGATTCAATAGCATATCTACCAAACTTAAAAATTATGTAGTTGAGTGTTCCATGATGTTAATATAGTAAATTGATATGAGAATTAAAATTAACGTGTATAAATAAAGTGGGAAAAGATCATTCTGGAACAATATACTACAAAGTTAAAGAAATTATATATATATATATATATATGATATTATGAATTGAGATGTTGTGAAAATAAGATAGTAAATAGATAGATTTCGAATTACAATATAATTAATATGCTATGAAGAATGGAAAAAATAATAAATAATATTTTATTTCTTTATATATACATATGACAAAAATGGCACTGGTCACAATCAACAGGTGAAAAAATTTAGTAGAGCAACAGCCTAAAATAAAAAGGAAAAGAGCTAAATTTCAAATAGTATGGCTGTAGTAAGAAATGTAATATACGACGTCTCTACCCTAAACTCAAGAAGTGACAGGACGATGGTACATCAACTGGTGGTAGCTGTGATCAAGCTTTTATTATGGAGTTTATGAATTCTGAGATTGATAGTCACGTGTGTATTGTTGACTCTGGGGTGATCGATCATTGCCATCGCATTGCCATGAATGGTTTTCGCTTTTAACCGTTTCGCAACACTGGTCCAACTAGAAACCAGTGAAAATCCACAATGGAAGCAATTGTTAAAGGAACAATCAGGTTTGAGGGAATTGTATACAGTAAGTGGCTACCATGCTACATCAAAATAGCTTTGTACCTGCCAAATAGAATAAGAAACTTGCTTTCTGAGATATATGCACTTGAAAAGATGATGACATGCAGTTTATCCATGACCAGGGGTGAATTCATAAAATATGGCCGTGTCAAGTCAGGTGCCTTTCAGGTTAGTAAAATGTTCAAAATGGAAATAATTTTGAGGAAACCGGAGACGTCATCATATGAAAGTGAATCATATTCTACATCAAAGGACACGCTGAAGACCTGGCATACATGGTTGGGTCATCCAAACATAATTCGTGTACAGAACATTCTTAAACAACTTCAAATTGTAGTTAGCGTATATGATGCAATTTTTGGGTCATGTGTTGAGGGTAAACTGCATTAAAACATCTTTCAAACGCATTGACAGCCTGGTGAAGTTTTCACTCTGATCTATTTGGGCCTATGGAGTTTGGGTCACTGAGAAGAGGAAAATATCTTGAAAGCTTCACATGTGAGTATTTGCTGTTGCTTATGGTTTACTTTCTCAAAGAAAAATTGGCGACTGTGGAATAGATAACAAAAAGGCCAAAAATTTCGAAGAATAGCTGTGGGCGTGAAGTAGAAATATTCTAATGCGACGGTGGAAAGAAATTTAATAATAGTGATTAGCAAAGATCCCGAACTTGAAAGGTGTGAAGCTCGCTATAACAAATCCAAACATGCCGGAGTAAAATGGCTGTGCTGAACGTACAATTAGTACATTGCTAATGCTTTCTCGAACAATACTTTTGGCGAAAAAAATGCCAAAATAACTATATCCTGATGTGGTGATTACTCTTGTCTAAGTTCTTAACAGAATGGGTTCAACTTAATGGTATTGGTATAGACTGTTATGTGCACGTAACAGTAGCATAAACGTCATGTTTCAGCTGGAGAAGGTCGTCGAGACGGAATTATTTTCAGTGGACATAAGAGACAACTCAAAAACTGAGGAAATTGAGCCTTTTATAAGTTTGACTGGTAACACAACTTAATTGACAAAGCTATCATTGTGAGACCGAGAAGCAAATACATTACCTGAGCACCTTATTAAAGTGATGCTAGTTTAAGTAGACGAGACAAGTAATTATAATAAAGCAACAAAATCTGCAGAACATTTACTCTGGAAGGTATTGACGGAAGAATATTTTAAATCTCTGGAGGAAAATGCAATATGAACTTTAGTCAAACCACAGGTAGGACTCAAGATCATTTCTAATAGCTGGGTGTATCATGAGCAGCAGAATACCAATGGTGAAACGGATCAGTTCAAAGCACGTCTAGTTGGCTGAAGTTATAGTCAATGGGAAGGGATAGTCTACACTGAAAAATGCCGTCCTGTTTCCCTTTTTTGATACAATATGAGTGGCGTTAGTAATTGAAGGCCGTGAGTATCTCTAATTGGCACAATTTGATGTAAAAACTTAATTTATGAACGGTATATATGAAGAATAGATCAATATGTAAAAGTTGGAGTGATTTTATGATGGAACATATTATTAGAGTAATTTATCGGAATAAAATAAATACATAATGTTAAAGTAAATTGAGCTCTATAGTGGTCACATACTTGCTTAAAGGGAACTACACAAAACCAGAGAGCAACCCCGAGCACTACAAAGATGGCATGAGTGTCTACAAAACAAGAGGCACTACAATTATGTTCTGAATGTCTGCTTACAAGTACAGTACATTTTATTGGTGTAAACTCATTTATAGCGCAAGAGCTATAAACATTAATGGAACTTTCCTAATAATTCTTAGCACTCGTATAGGAAGAACAAAATAGTGTGTAGGAAGGATATACTGTGAATCTGACTGCTAAAAATGTGTTTACCATGTGTAGATCTATATAAGTGATAAGGCCCAGAAATTAGGTCCAAGATTGTAACAGCCTGTTTCAAATTTATCACAATTAAATGGTTTTGTGAACATACCGGCAAATTTTTCTGTTGATGATACATATTTAATGTAATTAATATCATGGTATTCAATGCGATTTCGTCTTCTGGGAGTATGAGCCCATCATCAACATACAGAATTAATAAAGCCAATGATTCGTTGATGATGCAACAATACACACACTAATCTGCTTTGCATTTAGTAAACCCGAAGTATTGTATAGAACAGTCAAACTTTTCATTCCAGCATCTGGGAATTACTTAAATATATAAAGAGATTTTTTTTTAAAATGCGTTCGAACCCTTTCGAGACGTTGATGCCATCTAAAGGATCAATGTAGACATTTTATTTCAAAACTCCGTAGATAAATTCTCAGGTGACGTAAACAGGATAATTTTGTACTTTCAAATGACCACTATCGGGAGCAGTATTCGAGCGGTATCATATCTTGTTGTAGGAGCATAAGTTTCGTTGTAGTCAATGCCTTCAACTTGCGAAAAATCTTTTACACATAATCTTGCTTTATAACAATCATTTTCACCATCAGACGTTCTTTTCACTTTAAATGCCTATCTTGGTTCAAGAGTTTTTTATTTTGTGGCAACAGGTTTACGCCCCAAGATTTTATTTCTTTCTAAGGTGGTTATCTCTTCTTGAACTGCTGGATTTCATTTGTCAGCATGAGGATAATTTATGGCTTCAGAGTAAGACTGGCGTTCATTTGCTTTCACAAAATTTGCTTCATAACCAGAAGGTTTTCAAAAATTATCTCATGGGCGTAACTGGTGTTTTAATTCTCCTACCACCCCAAGTTTTCTTCCTCATGTAACTTCCCATTGATGTGAATTTCATTGTTATTAAGTTCATTGTTTTCAATGTTTGATATATTTTAGTCCATCATGTCTTTCTCTGAGGTAACATCACCCTTGTAGTTGTTGAAATTAGTACGATGCATTGCCTTGGAACACTGACACTGGAATTTTCATTGAAAACTATGTGCCAAGAGACTTTCACTTTCCTGGTTGCCACGTTAAACAAACGGTAACTTGCTGAGTCGTTGTCGTATCAAACAAAAGTCAGTTTATTACTATTGGGTTCTAGTTTAAAACGTTGATATTTTGGAATCAGGATGAATGATTCACTTCCGAATACTTTTTCATTCTCCAATGTTGGTTTCATGTGGTTCCAAATTTAGTACAATGTAGAATTTTCAGTTTGAGTGTTTGGCGTTCTGTTGAGTATATAAATGGCCATGTTAACTGTCTCTGCCTACAAGTACGTTTGCAAGTCTTTTGTAGATATCATGAATTAAGTACTTTATACTATATACTATACTATATACTTAACACTATAATGAGCATGCCCCTCTCGGATTTGTGATTCTGTTCTGGGGTGTATGGTGGCTTCCAGTTGCATTCCATTTTACAAAGCATATTCTTGTAAATCCCGATTAATGTACTTCGATATGTTATCAATGCGCAATATTTTGACAGAACTTCAAAACATGTATTTTCACACAATGTATGAATGTACTTGAACAGAAGGGATGAAAACAGAGATCACTATTCACATAATCTCCAGAAAAATTATTTTTACGCTCCTTTGTCACCAATGGTAGTTTGTTTTGTATAAATATTGGCAACCTTCATAAAAGTACTTTTCATCACTTGTCACACTTACAACATTCACAGGGCCTTTAGACACTAGATCACGCAGATAATCTACATTCAAGTTCTCGAAACTTTCATGCCACAATTTAATATAATTACAAGTTGTTAAATCCACTTCTGGTACAACTCTTGTGTGAAAAATCATTTGATAAGTTATTAGAGTCACGCTTTGTGTAAACTACGAATATGTCATTTTCATACACTTCAGCATGATCTTTCTCCTTTACAATTTCCATACCTTTACAAGCGATCGCACTTCCAGAGAAAATATTCTTTCTTTATGTCCAGAATATAGAGAACATTTGTTATTGTTGAATCATGCCACTCGCCTTTAAAATAACTTACGTATTCTCACATTGCCTTTTCCTTTGATCGAGATACTTTGGTTTTTTCCTAGAATGACGTAAACGCCATTGGGTGATCCCTTAAATTTCCAAATAAATTCGTGAATGTGAGTCATATGTACTAATGCACCACTATCTATAGTCCAAGCATTATCTCCAACGTTTGTAGGCTTGAATAAACTTACTTTGATGTACAGTGACAAAATCTGTTTGGCTATCATTATTTTTTGAGGGACTGTTGTCAATTTTAAAATTAGTATTCTCACTTCTCTTGTCCATATTTATTCGACAATTTCAAGCTAGATGACCTCTGTCACGACACCTATAGCAATAATGGAGGACTTGATTGATTTTTTGTTCTCTGTTTCACCATTCTTCTTTTGAGAGACATTAAACGGTTGACTATCACTTCTATATTGGGTTGACGTGAAAATTACATTTTCGAATAAATCCATGTATGTTCAACCTGCTGCTTCCTCTAGCAGTTGAGCAGTAAAATTCTAGAAGGTTTGTTTTTCTTCGTCCATTGATGACCAGGCTTGATGGAAATTTCGGTATTTTATTGATAGAAATCTTCGAATGTTTGTAATAAAGTGGCTCTGATCATCGTTTCTCCAGCTTCCTTTATTTGCCACGCGAAATTTTCTACCCTCACGAAGTGTTGAGCAATTGAGAATTTAGTGTTTAGCTCAGTGTTTTGGTTTTCATTTCTAAAAAAAACTATGCTGGTGGCATACTTGGGAAATGTAGCATGCGGGGAGTAGATCTGGTTTCAGCACCAATGGATAAGTGTTTGCCGACAAGGGAATCAACTGCTAGTGATCGAATTATATCTCCATATAGGGAGGTGTAGACTGTCTGATGTTTCTGGCCGTTGCTACGCGATTAGATATTAGTAGTATAAGGCGGGGTTTGTTGCATTTCTGGCAAAGAGCCAACTACTGACGTATGAGAGTATGACGTTTCAATGACGTATGTCAGTGACGTTTCAATGACGTATGTCTGGCCCGCTCTGAGCCAATAATTATGACGTATGAGGGTATAGTGAGATTAAAATATTGGTAGTTCGTATCTGTGACGGAGCCAGCATCTGACGTATGATTGTATGGTGACGTTTCAGTGAAGTATGTCTGCTATAAACCCTGTGTGTATGGTGACGTCCCGGAATGCATTTCATCTAGACGTCACATTATATATCAGATTTGAATAGTTTATAATATAAAGTGCCAGGTACACTGACGTCATTAGATAATTAAATGTTCAGGAGTGTGTACGTTTTTACAGTGATGTCATAAGATGATTAATTGGGGTTGGAGGGGGTAGTTATGCTAGAGATATTTAAATAATAGTGATAGTATAACGTCAGTGAGGTCATGTGTATTCGGAGTGACGTATTTGACGTCAGCTTATCAGATATGAATGAATTATAATATTAAGTGACATGGTAGAGTTATTGCAATATGAAAGTTTGAGTTATTAATGACGTCATACTTAATTATACACTAAAAAGTTATATTGATCTTACTACAAATATATAATTTAAATGAGAGGGAAATATTACTAGACATGAAAAAATAAATACAGAGTAAAAAAATAAAATTGAATTAAATAAAATTATAAATTTATGTGTTGACAAATAAGTCTCAACTGACAATGTATGTAATTGCTAGCCTTCAATCCAAAAGTAGATTGAAAGAAACGTATTTCATTGGGCTTCGTCTCTACGATCCCAACACAATAGACATTTAGCTTTTATGTTTAATAATGATTACATATTTATATATCTTACGTAAAGGGAGTGACGTCTCGATGTATATACCGTAACTAACAACACTCTACTCGTTATGTTTTATTTAAAATATATAATTTAAACAGTTGGAAAATTTTACTCTCAACTGGGTAAGTATTGAACACACGTCTGGGCACCCCTGCGCGTAGACCTGGGACAGCTGCCAAAGCGACGTTTGAACAGCGTGACGTCCAGTAAGTCGTTCTTGCACAAGTCGGCGGTTGAGAACATGTTTGTGAATCTCCTCATGCTCCTGCCGTTTCCTTATATTTATCGTGACGTTTCAAGGACGTATGTCAGATAGAAACCCTCTCTGAGCCAACGGACATCATTGAATTAATATTCATTCAGTGTAAACTTAACTCAGAACCAGCTGGTTTTTATATGGGCACCTTTCAAAGTTAAAGTTAATAAGGATTTAAATGTTTTGTATAATGATATTTATATATCAAATTAGAATAAGGGAGATAAATAGACTAGATTTGCAAATATGTTCATCACCTATGAAAACTTTATTTTGAGATTAACTACATAGAAGATGGCTTTAATAAACAACATACATAGATGATTAAAATTTATTTTAATGTCTAATTTCATAGATATGTTATACTGATACATAAAATTAGTCACACATTATAATCAAAGAATACATACTATTTAAGATGTTTTAATTTCTAATTTCATAAATATGCTATAGTGATATGTAAAACAATTATGAAGGATACACATTAATAAAACTTGTATTAGTCACATATCATAATTGAGTAAATATACCATTTAAAATGATTTTAAACTAATCAGTTGTGAATTTAACTCTACCGGATAATTAAATTTCAGCCAACCTAATCTTAATATACGTATCCACCACCATCCTCTCATAAATCAATATAAATTTTAAAGGACATTTATTGATAATATCAATTGTTTCTTTTGTACATATCTGTGAAAACTTTTTCGGGAGAAAAAAACATGCGGGGTTATCGTTTAAAATAGCATTCACGTAAATTTCTTTCCAAATATGGTGTCTTGTTCGTCAAAAGATATAATTTTTAATGTTGTGTTTTCCACCAGATTTCTGAGTGAAATATATGTTGTCTCCGACTTGGCTACATTAAATCCTTTTATAAACGTATCCATATCCAAAAAAATTGAGTACAAAAATAGGTATTAAAAATATATATTATAGAATTTCAAATATGTAAAGAAAATTAAAACAAAAACAACCTTAAGGTACCTCGATTGTCCGTGTGATGACCCTCAAGAATTTAGTTCACTTAGCAAGTAGGTTGCTCGTTCGTGGGTGAGTCTGTGACGACTTGATCGAAATCTAGGGCTGCGTCTTTCCAGTTC
>CABFVX010006867.1:0-16258 GCA_902151425.1 Timema shepardi
TGATGTCTCTGTTTGTTCCCCAGCGTTCACCAAGCAGGAGTTTGACTGGGCGCTATCCAAGGCCCTGCCTGCGGTGATCTACGTGGGCCTCTCGTCGCTCACCATACATATACTCAAGGCCGTGATGTTGTCGGTGCTGGAACCTCAGACCACGTTCGCCAAGATAACGACGCTCCTGTCGACGGTATTCTACTCCGCGGCCGCCCTGTTCATCTTCGGGATCAGCATTGTGAGTCCTGCTGGGGCGGGATAACGTTTAGTTTTTATATTTACTAATACACCGATGGGTGAGTAAGGACTGATCCAAGTCTTCACTCGCAATAGACTAGACCGGTGGTAAGGTCAGAGCTCGAATCCCAGGCAGTGTACTGAGTGGTTTGTTCCTAGATGGTTTTCCACTCTACCTCACACGAAAATTTGGGCACACTTACTTTAAATTCGACCTTACTCATAATTAGATACCAAAATGTTGCCGTGCTAATTGTAACTGGGGCAGTGCTACATTTTCTAGATTCATCGGCTTACCAAAACTATGATCGCTTTAAATGTCTGTCGGAATATAAACTATCTTCGTTGATTCGAGTAGCCCTTTCAAAATGTTACTGGCAAGTTTTATTGCTCATAAAGTTACGTAACTGTCCGCATAATCTGTTGTGATTCAACACAAACTTACGTTATATGTCGCTATCGGCCAGCATTTTATTGTCCGTTGAGTTGTTCACTTTTGAAGTAAATACTACACGGCCCATCCCTTATCTTTTAAATCTAACTTTCTACCTAAGAATGCTTCCTGCACTCGTTTAAAGAAATAGGAGAATCTGATGTCTTCATTCGACGCATTTCAAATCTCGTACTTCACCAAATACCGCCGAACTGGCAACTTAGCACCTCCCAAAACTTTGGGACAAATACCTTAAAGAGCTTTTGTCAAACATTGAGGTGGCCCAATGGCTAAATAATTTTATAAAAATGGACATTGATAAAGAAAAAAGAATAGTAAACTAATAATCATAAATTACATGAGGAAGACCCACCCACGAAAAGAGGAAAGATGTGGACAATGGACAAGGTTGGCAGCAGTGTAGAGTGTGGACTGTTCTTCTTTTCACGGTAGCAGCCATTTTATGTTTTCTATCCATCTTTCCTTTACCTTCTACCTAATTTAAAACAAATTGAAACTGAGAATCTTTAATTCCTCGAGAAGTATTTCCGCACGTCACGCGCTCTGATGGTTCCAGGTTCCCTTCTCGACTCTCCACCCGGTCGGCAACACCACGGTGATCCCTGCGATGAGGGAGTGGCACACCAGACTGGACCATCTCCACCTCACCAACTCGTACGGGTTGTTCCGCCGCATGACCGGCGTGGGCGGGCGCCCCGAAGTCATCATCGTCGGCAGTAACAACATGGAGGGCCCTTGGAAAGAGTATAACTTCCTGTACAAGCCCGGCAATGTCAACAACACTCCGCCGTTTGTGGGTAAGGACCCTCGCGGGGTGCGGGGTACACTTTGTCAATTCATTTACCCGGTTTCAAAGAAAATATCGACAGATAAAATGCACAACACACAATTGGTGCCGTTAAGTTTATTACAAATTAATATAATGTGAATAAATCTGAAGCGATTGAATTTCTTGTTGTGAGAGTAACTTGATTTGTCAGATTAGAAGGAGATACTGCAAACAACTGCGCAATAAAACATTTGTATTAATGATTAAAATGTATAAAGCTATAAAAATAAGGTGACCTGGCGGTCTAGGGGTAAGGTGTCAGACTTCTATGCTGGCGGCCGGGGTTCAAGCCTTGGTCCCGGAACAGATTTATCTGATTACCAAACCCTTCCTTCACCTCTGACAAGACATCTTGTGAATGTGGGGAATGCCAGGCCTCCACCGTGGTTCGGATCCCACGTTAAACTGTAGGTCCTCCATTTCATCTCACAATCACCCTACCATTACACATTAGCGTAAGTGTGTGTAACCCGAACGGGTAGTAAGACACGGTGCTAATAATAATAATATAAAAATAAGCACAATATACAATTATTTATTTCCGAGAATAAAACCAGTGTTAAAGAATATGTGAAAATGTGTGTTTTTCATGAACTAACACGTTCCAGCCCCGCACCAGCCCCGGCTGGACTGGCAGATGTGGTTCGCCGCGCTGGGGACGTACCATCAGAACCCTTGGCTCATGAGTCTCACATACCGACTGTTGACCGGCCAGAAGGAGGTGCTGAATCTACTGGACACGGCCAGGAACCCGTTCCCCGGGAAACCCCCCAAGTACATCAAGGCCAACTTGTACCACTACCATTACACGCCCTGGTCTCAGAGGTAAGCTGGCGTCTGTGCGACTTGTAGACAAGCCATTACCGTGGTGAACCATCACGAGTGTTGTCCATCTGCCATAACACATTCCCTTTACTTTGTACATGAGATTTCTCAATCTCGAACTGGTTTAAACCCTTCCAAACACAGTTAGGAACATCGCCTCATGTCAAATACCATCTGATACCTTGTTCCTCTCAGGGTGAAAATAAGATCTGTTACTGATATTCCACCTGAAACATCCTCACTACATGTCCATACCATCTCAGTCTTGCTTCCTCTACTATCTCATGTACTCCAACATTTCCCCCTACATGTCCATACCATCTGTCTTGCTTCCTCTGTGTACCAGTTAGGGGAGTGCAAAGCTTTGAAACTTCGACTTCGCTTTGAAACAAATTCAAGTTTCACACTTTCATCAATAAAAATATTGACAGCTGAAATACTCCCCTTATGTTCACATTTAGCCATTCTGAGCTGTTTCCTACGTGTAACAAATTAATATTCATGTAGATTGGATTGAATGTTAAGATAATAACTTGGATTTGTCAGATTAACACAAAATATTACAACACAACAGTTTTCCTTTAAATTTTAGTGCATAAGTAATATAAATAACCACAATAAAATATTTTTTCAAGCATAAAACGATTAAAAGAAACTATTCAAACTTCGATTCAATTTCTAGAATATTTCTTATATTCGATTCAAGCTCATTTCGAATTGAAAAAGTGGACTCCGGCACGCCCTAGTATTTAAAAAAATGCTCATTGTGTTGTAAATTATCCTCCGCAATAAAGACTGATTATTTTTAAGGTGGACCGGGGGCTCATGGTGGACAAGAGAAGAAGTTCGCGAATATTTCCCCATCTACTCTCGAGACCACGCCCCGCTATTAGACTACCTGCGCAACCTGAAGATCTTGCCCGAAAAGGGCGCGGCCGCCCCACCATCCAAGGTCAACTTTGTCGTCAGGGCTGTACTAGATAACCTCCGTTTGTTCGAAACTCACGTGGAGTCTAGTATCCTCCTCTGGTCCATCTTCATGGCGGGCTGCGTCATAATCGCGACCAAGAGCTCATCCCAGCCGTCCCGCAAATAAGACCCGCCCTCCTCCTTTCCTCGTCTTGTGTTTCACTGGGACTAAAATATCTCTATTGTTAAAAATGTTATGTTTGGTTCACGAGTTAATTAACAGAATAAAGCACTAGGCTTGATCATGGTTTAGATTGGAGGGCTGGCCAGCACTGGACAGTGATCCTGGAGTGGACTGCTTGGATAAAACACACTGACATGTTGCACTACGAGTTCTCACTGTCGCGGATGTTTTTTAGTCAGGATTGCACTCTATACAGTATATTTTCTATCTATTTAGTCAAAGTTGTGCCATCTGTGCAGTGCAATCCTAACTGAAAAACAATGAACTGTTGACAGCGAAAGATGTTGTTTTATCAACAACAACAACAACAACAAATCCACTCCAGTATCATTCAGGTAAGTTCGAGCTGTGATTCAAACCGGACCTCCATTCATAGGCTGCAGTTCACTCCTAGTTGTTGTGTTGACGGGATTATTTGAAACACGTTTCTTTGGTTTATATTGATGATGAACTAAACATTTACTAAAAATAAGTATCAAGATGATGGTTTCCGTTTCATCTAATGGGCTTTTAACATATCTTGGGAGCTACCAGGTTTTTTCTATATACACCTATTTATAAATAGTTGCTTCAGTTTGATAACCTGTCTTCTTTGTCTTTTGTCTGGGACCTTTTAGTGAATTTGTTTATAGCCGGCCATATTCCGGAGACCTTAGCTTGTTAACAAGGGACCTAAATGTAATTAATAATAAGCACTCTTAGCTTATAAAATATTTAACCTAAATGAAAACTTGTTTTAACTTTTTGAGGTACATTTTGTTATATTTGTAAGAAGGTGCATGAAAGAAACACACAAAGAGGACAAACACACCTTACTCTGCTGCCACTGGACAAAGAGGTGATGGCTGCCTCTTGAAGAGAATCTTATCGTTACTAGCCAATCCCTGGACCTAGGCTTCATTCTATCTGAACTCGCCAGGAGCAGTGGCGGCTCATGTGTAGCACCCCCTATTTACACTCGATATTATTGATAACATTTTAGATAATGAGTCCTTTTTTCTTTAATTCTCTCTTTATTTTTGTAGTACAATATATATCCCTTAAACTTAATGTCAGTACTTCAGTAGCCATCCACTAGCTTATGGAAAATATACAAAAAAAAATTGTATGGAACTGTGCGCTTCACAGTGCCAGCGACGTGGTGTTTGACTGTTGTGTGCATGCACACATAGTAGGGGGGGAAGGGGGGACTGCAAGGTAGAGAGAGCACTGTTGCTCTCGCAGTGCCGGCTCTGGCGTGATGGTGGAAGGAAGTTTTTTGTACTCAGTATGAGTTGTGCTTAAAAACCGTGTACCATATTATTGAATGTGATAAAGTGTAGAATTAGATTATTATTCTGCTTCCAGCTATTCTATTTGATTCATTTTTTTTTCGGTTCTTTTATTTAACAGAAAGGTTTACCCATGACCTTGCATCCCCAAGAAATAAGTTGTGTGACTGTAAGTGAATCTTTCCATGAGAAAGTTACAGTTAAGGAAAGAGGTCGTTCAACACCTGATATTCTAATATCTCAGCCAGGCAAAAACAACAACAAGAACTATATTCGTAGCTTTAATTCTGAACGGTACCAACGAAAAAGTTGGCTTTGTGGCTGTGAAGTATAAAATGCACTGTTTTGCTTCCCGTGTTTGCTGTTTGAAGGTGATGTACCGGGGACAGGGGATGGTTTTAGAAATATAAACAAAATGAAAGAAAAAACTGAAAAAAGCATGAGAAGTCAAAAAAGCACATTGATAATGTTGTTTCTCTGTCACTTTTAGAAACCGTAAGTATTAAGGAGAAACTTAGCGAGGCATACAGACTTTCAATCAATAAGCATAATATAAAAGTTAAAAAGAATGAAATTTTGTTCAAAATAAAAGACTGCATTTACTTTTGTGGGAACTTTGAAACTCCCTTACGTGGACATGATGAAAATGACAATTCAGTAAATCCTTGGGTATTTATAGGATTAGTAAATTTTGCATGTAAATTAAATTCAGATTTGAAGAATCACTTAGAAACCAGTGCAGTCCTCAAAGGTGTTTCTAAGACCAATCAGAATGAGATACTTGACTGCCTACTACATGTATACCATGAGGAGATAAGAACGAAAACTAGAAAAGCTTCCTTTGTAGCTGTCATGGCTGATGACACAACAGACCTTTCGGAACACACTCAAATGGTCCTCGCTCTACGGTATGTATTGAATGTAGAAATACTTGAGCGTTTTTGGGGATTCCTTATTCCAGAAAATCAAACTGCAGATGGCATATCAAAACGTATTTTAGAACAATTGGACATAATCCTTCAAGGAAATGGACAAAAATTGATAGCTCAGACATTTGATGGTGCAAATGTCATGAAAGGCAAAAAAGCAGGAGTTCAAGCAAAAATAAAAGCTGTTTATAGTATTGCACATTTCATTCACTGTTATGCACATCAACTTAATTTAATAAAGAGAAATGCAGCAAGTATTACACGAAACGCAATACATTTTTTCTCTAACATTCTGGCTATTCCAACATTCTTCTCAAGATCACCACAACGTGTGTCCATTCTCAAGAAACATATGGACGTCAGCATTCCACGTCTATCCTCTGCAAGGTGGAATTTCAACATACGAACCATAAACA
This sequence comes from Timema shepardi, assembly GCA_902151425.1. Taxonomy (NCBI): domain Eukaryota; kingdom Metazoa; phylum Arthropoda; class Insecta; order Phasmatodea; family Timematidae; genus Timema; species Timema shepardi. The sequence goes on from CABFVX010006867.1 coordinate 6,106, forward strand.
GAGTTGATGAAAATTTGCAACCTTTAAAAAACTGCCTTACTGAAATTCAGTCAACATCAAATGCAGATCAAACCCTTGCAAAAGCAACAGGAATTTTAAAATACCTGAATGATGACAATTTCAAGTTTTGGTTAGAGATTTTCATCAGATTATGCCTCATGTTGAAATAATTTACAACCAAATGCAACCTCGAGAAATTAGTGTTTAAAGTTAATGAATATATAACAAATTTCAAAACTGCTATTTTAGAATTGACAAACTCAAAGTACTGTGAGAATCCTTCAAAGACACTCATGGCAGAAGCTAAGGAAGTGTGTGACTATATATGTGTTGATATAGTGGACATATATTCTTCCAATAAACACTCAGTAGCTGCTAACTGGTTCAACAAGAATTGCTTCACTAGATTTGAGAATGAACATCCCACACAAGAGATAGTACTGACCACTGAAACTTATCCTATGATTGACAAAGAAAAGCTTGAAACTGAACTAAAAGAATTCTATTGTAGGACTGAGATTCATGAATATTGGAAATTAATTGAGCTGCTGAAATTTATCTTTGAAACTTTTTTAAGAAGCACTATGAATTCGGAAAGACTAAATGCGCTTGCAGTACTTTCAATGGAGAAAAATTTCCTCAATTGTCATCCAGAGACAAAGGAGAAAACTATTGAACTTTTTGCGCAAATTAAAACAAGAAGAATGGATTTCATTTTTAAATTAATAGATAAAACTTGAACTGCAACAATTTAAGTTAAAGTAAGTAAAAAAGTTTGGTTCTATTTGTAAGATTCTATCAAGTTTCTGAATAAATTTTCTTTTTATACAGGTTTTTTTTACCCTCTTACACAATTTTAAAACATTTCTGTAGCAGCACCCGCACTAATTTTAGCTACGAGCCGCCACTGGTCAGTAGGGAGGGAAATTAGCAACTCAACTTGTTAAAAGAGGAAATACACACACAAGAGAGAGAAATGAAATTGGTAAAGAATGAAGGGACACTTAGTAAAAAAACATGTCAAATACTCATTAATATTAATATGTATGGAATATAAACATTTAGTAATAAATAAAATGATAGATATTTAGTAATAAATAAAACGATAGAAACACTAAAACTAGTCTAATTACTGGAACTTCCTGAGGAAGATGCTATAATAGCACTGAAATATTGATGTGTGTGTGTAAATATGTGTTAGTGTTTCTACTTGTATTTGTGCTCTACCAGTTTCCTAATATTATATCATTTTATTTATCATTAATAATAATGTAACACTCAGCGAATCATTTTGAAATCTTTTATTCCTCTATACTAGCATTTATTTTCTTGTGTGCCTAAAGAATATAATCAACGTACCCTCACAAAAAGAAGAGTAAAGAGAGTGTTTAGGACAATCACTCACTGTTCACTTCCATCTTGGACCAAATTTGGAATGTTTAAAACGAAGATGGTGTTCCTTGTGGTGGAAAGATTCTGCTCAGTCGAACCTCCAGCTCCTTAAATTGATGTGACGAACACACACTTTCTTTTATATTCAAAATTGATAGCTTTATGAATCATTGACATGGTTTTCCCCCCCCATTTCTTTTTCACGAAAGCTGTTTCATTCGCTTGACTCACTTTCCACCAATGTGGCAACCCCTTGTTCTCCACATCACTTCCTCGGCTACCACGATAGTGATAGTGATGTTCTTACTTTCCACCAAATGTGGCAACCCCTTGTTCTCCACATCACTTCCTCGGCTACCACGATAGTGATAGTGATGTTCTCACCCACAACCAACGTTATAACAAGAACAAACAAATTCAGTTTGCTAGAACTTTTGTTGTTTGTTTACGGCGTTTAGATTTATACAACTACACTGTTGCACTATTATTTGTAATATTATAATATATTTGTAAACTTACTATTAATATATTTGTAAACTTACTATTAATATATTTTAGTTGATAATTAAGTTAAAAAATAATTAGATTAATTGGTTCCATTTCAAGATAAGACTAATATTATATATTTTTATGTTATTTTTATATCTATTATTTACATTATTTTTGTAAAGTTTTGAGTAAAACAAATTTATAACAGGTTTCTCAATTTATGAATGAATGGCTGAACTCCTGGGTTACGGAAAGCAAAATGATTGGATTTCGTTTGGTAAAATTTTGAATCTCACCACTAAATATGTTCCTGTTTGCATACATTTCATTTCTCAATCCTTTTGGTGAACTACAATCGTTAAAATAAATCTGTTTAAAACACATTGATATAACTTTATTTTTGTAGGAATAGACATTTATCCTTGTAAAAATCCTCTAAATAGTAGGACAGGTTTCTGATAAGGAAAAATGTCTTGCAGGCACCCATTCCTACAAAAATTGGTGCGTAGATGATCTTACTATACTCGTATATAAAACTACCCTTTTTTCCCCCTCTTAATTTAAGCGTTTACAGATCGTCTTGTTGATCAATACAACGAAACAAAATGCCAGAAACATCTGGAATTATGTGTGTTTACAACCTGTCGAGATAAAAAACGTCACCGGGCAAACTTCTCACATATCGGGCCGATGGACTAGAGAAGACGAAGTCGTTGCGCGTTCAATTCCTCTTGTTAACTTAATCTCGAGGACAAAATCCGCTATGGCAGGACTGAAGCTGTCGTCTGCTCGGGACTAACCTTCTGTGCACCTCACTCTGTTGTCATTTCTCGGAAATATGGCCGTCACGCACCCGTCTTAACAAACCATTGGACCGCCTGATTTTCTCAGCTTCGTTTCTATACACAGGCCTAAGATTTGTGAGAAAAGTGGAAAACTTACAACAGATGCATTTACGAGGATCAGGAAAACAAAGAATATGGCTTTCATAATTAAAAATATCACAGAGCCAAGATTTCTGGGCTTGATATATATTAAAATAGGTTTTTACAAATAGTAAAACTCGTCGGGACTTTTGTTTTTATGTTAAATTTAGATAAACATACTCATTAGAAGTTACAGAACGAAATAGATTCATGTTTGGCCTATATTCTAGATTTTTGATACTTGAGCTTATTCATATTTTGAACTAACGTTTTGTTTTTTCGTGTCCTTGATAATCAGGCCTACAACCCTGTTCACCTCTAGCATTTAAATGTTGGTACAATACAACTTTTTCCCCCACACCGAGTCATATTTATGATTCTGATAACTCCTTTAATCCTGTGTTATTGGCCACGAAGAGTTAAATATTTTTCTACTGTTACTATTTCCTGAGATATATAGCTCCATTGGTGTTGTGAGTAATATTTAATGGTTGAATATGGACTACAAATTTATAATAGTTTTCTGTATCATATAATGTGTGTTGATATCTATTTATAAATATGTAAATTTAGCGTCTTTAATGTGTTGTGTACTTCAAAAATTAATTGTGTAGTATTCTATTTCGCGCATGAATGTGCATCATGGGAGTAGTATGGGAACGCATCGTGTTGCTTGTAAATTATAGTGATTGTGTTGACATTGTTGTTTGGGTTCTTGAAGCTGTCTCGGAACTCGTCTTTCAAACATAATTACTTTCAGGCTACTTTGTCCCTGGAAATGATATTTAGCTTATCAATAAATCTACATCAAGTTTAATATTCGTAAATTGGGAACCAGGACCTTTGGGGGGGTTAGTTTGGTAATGCTCTACCACTGTGCTACCCACGACTATCCCCGTGCTCGGGGAGACGTGTGGAAACCGTCAGCTCCTCTCGACTATGATTGTATCTGTCACTGGGGACTCGTAAGCGGCAGAGTGCTCGAAATCGCCCTCGAGGCAGACCAATGGAGCTGTCACCATGTCAAGCTAGGTAACTTACTAGGGACAATTCGGGAAGAGCAATTGAAATTTCTTCCTCAACATGGTTTTTTGAATCCTAATCCTAGGAAACGTTACCACATTGGTATTTTATCAATTCTGTTTTTGTTACTGTCAATTCATTTAAGTAGCGAATTAATAATTCGGGCTGTTTATCACTACTATAATTTTTTATGTTGGATTAAACGATGAGTAAGCATCATAACACCTCTAAATAAATAAAAAATTATATTTAATTATTGAATCTGATGAACTTTTCCCCCCCACCCGCCTCGGTGGCGTAGTTGGCCAACGCGCTTGTCGTATTGAGCTTGACTGCTGAGGACGAGGAGATCGAGGTTCGAATCTCGGTCGGGTGAACTGGGGGGGGGGTTCCTAAATGGTTTTCCACTCTCCCTCCACGCAAATGCGGGTATCACTTCCTCTAATTCAACCTTCCCAATTCCTAATCCATTATAGTAATTAGTACTTAAAGCGTACAACCCGAACGGGTAGTAAGACGCGGTGCTAAATATAAAAAAGTAACTTTCCCCCCTCCAATCCTTGAATTCAAATACCCTTGACAATTTGAGGGGCCCAGCCTTGGTTTTTGGCTGTATCCGAATAGTCGTGAGGATTCTTGAAGGACTTGGTGCTTCGTCACCTCTACAAGTGCAGACTTACCGCACACTTTTGATGCAAGACAGACTATTCAAACATTTTGAAGAAATTATGTTTCTTATCTTTAATTAAAGGGAATAACCGTTGGGTAAATCGACTTGATTGTATATTATCTCCCATTGTGCAACTTTTGTGTTTGCTTATTCATTCGTGTTGTGAAATAACTTTATCTGATACTCATAACTCTTTATTATAGTTTCAAACTGATGTATTATCCATCTATCCTAATTACTGTAAATATAATATTGTAGTTGAAACAACGGTGGAGGAGCAATGAATTCTCTATTTGCTAGAATTTATAATAGAAGTGTGTGATGTATGCTCTTAATTTACAATTTATAAGAAAGGGTCTTTTTGATTTCTGTGCACATGTGTTGTGTGTGTTTTTTGCAATTTGTACTTCTTATTAATAAGGTAGATCTAATAAAACTATCAAATTCCAATCACTAATATTTAAGTTTTGACTGCATTTGCAAATTAATGTACTGAGGGTTAGTGGAAAATATTAACAAAATATCTTTTTTTTAGTCATTACTTTTAATTTATTTTTAATATCTTCTATATGTGAAATAATTGTGTTCATATAAACAAGAAAAGTGTTGTCCTGTGTGTGGAAATGAATTTATAATAAATCTCCATGATTAGTAAAAAAAAACACCTGTTTATAATTTGTTCATTAGTTTTATGGTTTGAATTTTGATGGATAGCCGGCAGACTTGCCTTATTGATGTTGAAGATTTTTTTTTTAGATAAAACACTAGGAGGATTAAAGGGATTAAAGACAAGGTGACCTGGAGGTCTAGGGGTTGGGTGTCGGACTTCTATGCTGGCGGCCGGGGTTCAATCCTCGGTCCTGGCACAGATTTATCTGATTACCAAACCCTTCCTTCACCTCTGACAAGACATCTTGTGAATGTGGGGAATGCCAGGCCTCAACCGTAGTTCGGATCCCACGTTAAACTGTAGGTCCTCCATTTCATCTCACAATCACCCTACCATTACACATTAGCGTGAGTGCGTATAACCCGAACGGGTAGTAAGACGCGGTGCTGATAATAATAATAATAATAATAATAATGATTAAAGACAAGCTTTCACTTCTAATGACAGCTGCCTCGTTGATGTGACAATGCGCTGGCCTCCTACTGGACTCAAATTTGTTAACTACGATACAGGCTGCCTGTCTGGGTTATCAACAGTTTCCAGCTTGTGGCCAGGTCATTTCAGTAAAATGCCTCCAACTTCCTCTTTCCCTGCACCATTATCACGTGTACGCCCTGTATAACACTTCAAGGACACTTCTCTTCTCCATAGCTGGTCTCTTACACAGCTATAGAACTATTCAAGATATCTTGGTTGTACTCCATCTATGACCATACAAAATGAATGCATGAATTGGCAAGTGTAATATGAAGTCTGGGTGTACCAAGTATGATTACCTGATGAGCTGTCCCAACAGGTCAGTCAACTGAAACCCACCTTGGCCATCAATAATACAATTTAAACTAAGGAGTCACCAAAAGTTTTCCTTTATTTTGAACACATATTTGTGGTTATAAAGTTTGTAGTACTGTACTATATTTTAACTAGATTAAATAATTAAATTCACAACTGACACAGTATTTTATAGCAGCGCTAAGGATATCGACTACAAAGAAGCAGACAAAACTATAAACCTTTGTGAACACAATATTTTCAATTCAATACAAATCTTTGCTTACCAATTCACATCCAATCAAAAATTAATATTTTAAAAAAAAGATTTAAAATCAAAGAGAGAATTTTATAATTAAAAATTTGGGTGAATCGGACATTCTTTAACTTGGTTAATTGTGTCTTAATAATGACTAGATTTTATATATTACAAGATTCACAAGTTTATGGTCAAGTCTAAAAATGAATATATCGCTAACTTATTTAAAAAGTTAAATTATTCAGATATTCGACTTATAGATTTGAATTTTGAATTAAATTCCTTCGGACCAGGGATTTATTTGGATTCGACAGTTCAGATTTAATACAAATCCCAGCAAGTTTCAGATACGTATTTGAAAGTGCGAAGTTTTGCTCAAACTAACAAAAACCAAACCCTTGGTTTTATTTCTATTTTCAAGTAATGACTGGAACCAACTCTCTATGCAAACACAATTTTAAAACCTTATTTGTGACTAGGGTTGCTCGGATTGATTTCAGAGGTTTCCGCGACAACAAAAGTATTGGCATGCCTGGAAAAATGTTAATTTATATGCATTAAAAAAATAATTTTTTATCATAATTTAAAAGTATTAAACACAAATATTAACTTTTTAAATCTTCTTAAGAAAGTAAGGGTTGGTTTATACGTTTGCCGAAAATATAGAGCAGTAATTCACACGCTAGCAGAAATATAGGTTGACCCATAATGCATTGCGACACCAACTAGAAACAACTGATTATATATCTTATTTTATCATGGATAAACAGATATATGATTCGTGTCTCGAAGAATGTTGTCACATTTTTTAATTAATTCACGAAACAAATTACAGAAAAAAAAACTAAAGTTGGGTGGGGTTCACTCATTTTACGAGTCCCAATTTGAATCTTGAAAGAAATTCTGGACATAAATAATATGTATGAAATAAAGTAAATTTGAGCAAAAAACAATTTGTAATAAATAAAATGATAGAATAGTAGGAAAATAATAGATCTCTTTTATTTTTCTGCTGTTCTATCATTTTTAATTATCACAAATTGAACATAAGAAATATAATATAGTAACAAAAAATACAAATATTAACATTCTTTCTTATAATCCATTCTTTATAACATTCATACATTTGGTTAAGTGTTAAAATTACTGGTCTGGAGTCTGGTTGTTGGGTTAATTCTATAATTATAGTTGGTTGTGAACCACCAATAAACAGTATCAGAGCTCTAAATCAAATTTCAATTGAAAGATTTAAAAAAAATCTTTTTAAGTGTTTTAATCTCAAATCCGATTTTTTTTTTTTTGGATCCTTGAAACTTGGATATCCTTAAGGATTCGAGGGACACATGCACTTTCTATTAAATAAATTATTTCACAACAGTAGATGCAGCTGTCTGCTAGTATCTAGCTTTGTAAACGCATGCGAATTGAGTTGGTCGGTTTTGAAATTTGCGACGTCACACAGAAAAAGGAAAGCTGAAGTTATTTCAAGTTGGGTCAAAACCTTGCAATTGGTTTAGAGCTCGTCACGTGATCGTGAACCCACAGTCCGAATAAAATATGTAAAATCTTTGGCTTGTTAACAACTCTTAGCTTACTGATAATCTCTCTAATATCTTTGGCGGAACCCACCGCGTCATTACAGCCATTGGTTTCCTTAGTAATAGTCAGTGTCTGTTTCACCGCTCTAAGGATCACTCAGTCGGAGGTTTAGCCCTCATCCTCCGTCTTGTTCGCCTCCGACACCCAGATCCTCGTTGTCTAGAGGCTCAATCGCGACATACGCGGCCGAGAAACCTTTACTGACGATCGTGTCGTCAGAACGGAAACGGACCAATAGAGCTTCGTTGATGGAGATGATATCTGTCGGGTTCTGTAAACAATAAAACTTGATGTGACACATTTTGACTTAATATTCAAACTATATTTAAATATATAACAGACGAGATTTGACTGGGAGATCGGGGTTTGAATCTCGGCTAGGTGTTATTTTACAACTGATGAATATTATCGGCATGCTTGTGTGTCTGATCAACTCGCTAATTCAACTTGTTTTCCCAAAATGCGCCGTGTATTCCACTTCCTATCGAACCCGGGAGTTCTTTAATAGTTTTAATAGTTTCGTGATGAGCTAAGCTACCAAGGCCAGGAGATCGAGGTTCAAATCTAGGTCAAGTGAGCTGGGGTTGGGTTTTTTCCTAGATTGTTTTCCACTCTACCTCCACGCAAATGTGGGTTCACTTCATCTAAATTCAACCTTTCCAATTCCTAATCCATTAGCATAATTAGTACTTAAGTATATAACCCAAACTAGTAGTTATATGTGGTGCTAAAAAAATAAATAAAAATAAATGGTTTTAACACTGATTAAGGTATGTCCCAGCAGCGCATAATTGGTCCCATCTTCTTCGCACCAACCGTCATGACAGCTGCATATGTGGGAATATTCAACACCTTTGACACTCAAGGGTGACCTGGTGGTCTAGGTGTAAGGTGTCAAAACTTCTATGCTGGCGGCCGGGGTTCAATCCTCGGTCACGGCACAGATTTATCTGATTACCAAACACTTCCTTCACCTCTGACAAGACATCTTGTGAATGTGGGGAATGCCAGGCCTCCACCGTGGTTCGGATTCCACGTTAAACTGTAGGTCCTCCATTTCATCTCACAATCACCCTACCATTACACATTAGCGTGAGGGCGTATAACCCGAATGGGTAGTAAGACGCGCTGCTAATAATAATAATAATAATAATAATAATAATAATAATATATGTGAATAAATATTATAGTGTGCTAATTTATATAACTTTATGGATTAAAAGGCCTTAGAAAATGTTTCATCAAACTATTGTTTGTATTATTTCGTTAAAATATTAATTTGTAATGTACATAACAGCTCAGAATGGCGGTATTTTGAAATAAATCAAGTATTTTAGCTGTCAATATTTTTATTTGTAAAGCTTTGTACAACCCAGACGGGATTATTTTTTCCAAGTCAAGTTGAAGCTTTGATAATAACAGAGAATGTTCTCTGTGCCTGACCTACCTTACCGCCGAACACTCACCGAGTTCCCGCAGAATCTCCCGTAGGAGGGCCCCGACGCGTCCAGCCCGGCGTACACCTCCACAAAGTCGTAGCCACAATCTTGCTCGTCCTCCACCTCGAACGTGAGGAACGTGAGGTGAACCGAGCGGCCCGGCGGGGCCTCTATCGCCCAGTCGCAGTCGGCGCGGTTCCCGTAGTTGTGGTCGCCGTACTTGGAGTGCGAGTAGAGGTGTTTCACGTAGTTACCCGCTTGCAAGTGGCCGCCACAAGCTATAGAAACACAATATGAACACACTGTACACTGCTGCCACTGGACAAAGAGGCAATGTCTCCTTCCTGAAGAGAATATCCCCCGACCTAGGTTTCATTCTATCGGAACTTATTAGCAGAAAGTGTGAAAGGAACCCTGTAAATTAGACACAAGATTGCGCTCGAACCATAAATAGCATCAAAGTGCGGTTTGCGACATTCTTCATTTGAAAACACCGAAATTGACATCAATTTAATAGTTTTTTTCATTTTAAAATAGTAGTTAAATTTTGTTGTATTTTTTAAATAAAGTAAATCAATTCCAACATTTTCTAAAGGAGAATATAGAAAAATGCACCATAATGAGACATCTGACTCAAGCTGTATTACCTACCTAACCTCAACCACTGGTACTTACCTGTATTGTGACTAGCAAAGAACCCCTCTGTATCACGACCACTGGTACATACCTGTATTGTGACTAGCGAAGAAACCCTCTGTACCTCGACCACTGGTACATACCTGTATTGTGACTAGCGAAGAAACACTCTGTACCTCGACCACTGGTACATACCTGTATTGTGACTAGCGAAGAAACCCTTTGTACCACAACCACTGGTACATACCTGTATTGTGACTAGCGAAGAAACCCTCTGTA
>CABFVX010006867.1:22355-36008 GCA_902151425.1 Timema shepardi
CCCCCCCCCCTACTCTTTTATTTTTGTAAGGTACTTGGTTGAAATGATTTCTACCCGTGAATATGAATATAATTATCGTTTATAACGCGGCCCTCGCGCTATTTTTAGTTTTAAATGTGGTTCACAAGCCTGGTCTAGCGGGTAACTCTCGCGATAAACTGGACTGACGAAGCCCAGGAGATTGAAGTTTGAATCCCGGTCAAGTGACTGAGTCTGGGTTTTACTAAATGGTTTCCCATACAAATGCGGGTATACTTCCACTAAATTCAACCTTTTTTTAAATTCCTCACACACTAGCATAATTAGTACATATGCATATGAGCGTAACAGGGTGATAGGACATGGTGCTAAGAGAACTAAATGGTTTCAGTGAGTATTAATAGTTATTTAGTAGGGATGTGCAAAGAACACTTTTCAATCCAAAGCGAGCTCGAATCCAATGTATGAGATATTGTCGAAGCTGAATCAAAGTTCAAATATCTTTTGTTTGTTGTTTTATGCTACAAAATTATTATATTATTTCATGCACTATAATTACTTGGAAAATATTCTATTGTATAATTGTTTGTAACATTTCGTTTTATTCTAATCTAAATCAAACAATTCAATTACTTCGGATTTTTTTCCATATGAATTTTGTCTTGTACTTGACATAACGACTCAAAATGGCGACCATTGAATATAAACTGTAAATATAACGGCAAATACCAAAGAAAATGACAAAGATGAAATATGTGGGTAAAAGAGTGCAAGGAAGACCAAGAAATACATGGGAGGAGCAGATAACAGCAAGTGTGCAAGTGAGAGGAGAAGAATGGAGTCATTTTACTAACTAGACCAGTGGTGTGTTGTGGAGTGTTGCAAAGGAAGCAGACCTTGTTAAAACTGTACCGTTGATATGTTCACGCTCACTTGGGGCCCTATTTGACCACGCTGTGCGTGTCTCACATGGGAATGTGTTCCCCTCGATACCTGATCGCTAAGTGTCCTACTGAGGGGGTACAGCTTACCCCCCTCGCAACACTCACTACACGCCACTGAAATAGACCCATTCACAGACTATAAACAGTTGATGATGATGATGATGATGATTTTTACTGGCGAAGTTTTGTAATTGTTGATGCTTGGATTTGTTTAGCACCGCGTCTTACTACCCGTTCGGGTTATACGCACTTACGCTAATGTGTAATGGTAGGGTGATTGTGAGATGAAATGGAGGACCTACAGTTTAACGTGGAATCCGAACCACGGTGGAGGCCTGGCATTCCCCACATTCACAAGATGTCTTGTCAGAGGTGAAGGAAGGGTTTGGTAATCAGATAGATCTGTTCCGGGACCGAGGATTGAACCTCGAACCTCCAGCACAGAAATCTGACACCTTACCCCTAAGACCGCCAGGTCACCTTGTTTTAAGTGAAGTCTAAGTGTGATACACCCCTAGTTCAGGGTCTCGTGAATTGTGCGAGTCCCCATGAAACATCCTGACCTCCTACCTGTGATAACCACTCAACACAATTGTTGAGCTATCTCTGAGCTGAGTTGATCTTAGTATTATCTTGACTAAAAGACACACATACCAGTCCCTCCTTTTGCTTACAGAAGAAACACGGACATTATTTTTGTAATGGAATGTTTATACAACACGATGAGTTACCTGAAAAACCTGAAACAAAAGAAAAACACATTTTTATTTTTTATACAAATGTTTATGATAGAAAGATATAATAATAGAAGATTTTTTAAAATAATTCAGAATTCTCTAATGTTTGACTTTTGTTGGCGACACCGAGCCAACTCTTGTTCCCGCTCCGACACGACTCGCGAGTGTATCGTGTTCTCGTGTTGCTCGCTAGAGGCCGATAAAGGATAACAATAAATGGTACAGCGCACACCGCAGATTCTCTCGCTCCTTTACCTAAAATATTGAAATATTTACTTAAAACTTGTAATACATGTTGGACAAAATAATGAACCTAGTTTCAGAAACAAAACGGAAAAAAAAGAGCATCACATCCTGCCAAAGAGTGTAAATGAAATAATATACAATGTTACAGAAACTTATTGAGAAAATAGGAACATCTGTGTGTCCAGCAGATAACTATCAATTTCCCAAACTTCCGTTAGAAAAATATATTTGCTTAGAGAATGGAAACCATTGGTTTTATAAAAATATAATTCAATCGTTTTTTTAACAAATTTAATACTCCTACAGTTGTATAGTGGTAAGTGATTTCGTATCCCGAAAAGTTGCGGAGATATGATCCAAAGTGGAAGTACCCGTTTTGGTAGAGAATCCCCAAATCCATTTTACCAGAAAAATGAGACGCGCCTTTTGGTAAAATGTACTTGTTTTCTCTTTTCATCTCCAAGCAAACTACCCCCTTAATTTCAGGATCAGATGCATACTGTGTGTGGTTCCAAAGAGCCTGGTTTTGGCCCTATCGCCTTAATAAACAGACGACGTCGCAAAACACAGTTTGTGGGTTCAAGGTGTCATGAAACATCGATATTCATCAAAATCTAAAATTCAATTTTTGTTTATGATTACAATAATTTCTCTCTCCAAGGGGTTGTGGGAAAGTAAAACAAGCTACCATTGGTTATTTTGTGCAATACTTCGTTATGTCACACACTTCCAAATAGTCTGTCGTGTTCTTTTATACTTCCAATATCACTATCAAAATCACATTTATAATAGACATAGTAGTAGCAATAAAAAGAGCATAAAATCCAAGTTGAACGCCAATCACATATCCACACCCCCATATCGTCAGCCATAACACGCCCTGACAAGATTTAGGTCAACAGCACGTAAAACAAAGGAGGTGGCAACACATGTATAAGTACTCACACTCTATGTATGCATATGTGTATAAATCCAACCCTACACATATCCATTGTAAAGTGTAAATACACGACAGGAAGGCTCTGGTTCGTAAACTACACATAGCCACTGTAAAGTGTAAATACACGACAGGAAGGCTCTGGTCTGTAAACTACACATAGCCACTGTAAAGTGTAAAATACACGACAGGAAGGCTCTGGTTCGCAAACTACACACTAGATAGAGCCGGGCTTACGTTGTTCCCCTCCAGGTCGAAGTGGGTGAAGTTGAGCGTGATGCGGTATTGAGGGGGGGCGATGATCTCCCAGACACAGTTCTTACTGCCGGGATAGAACTCCGGGAAACTGGGGCTGGTGATGGTCCCGTTGGCGACATCGAACACCCCGCCGCAAGCGTCTGGAACACAAGAGTCGCGTCTTGGAGGGAAACGTCTTGTCGGGAAGAAGGTACAGCGAGGGTGGATAGAGACATATACACGTGAACAAATAAAATATGGCTGTTACAATAAGCACCTTACACTGCTGCCACTGGACAAGCAGCTAATCACTATCCCCAACAGATCAATATTCTGACACGCAAACAAAATGTTAACATTCATAAATTGACCATTTTTTCATTGTTGAGCATAATAATTCCATTGTTGTTTCAATCTAACACTGTAAAAACTTTGAATGTACACTAACACGGCTTTTGTGCTCCGGCCATCTTACACAAATGTTTTATACACACCACATTATTGTACAGTATACAAATAAACTAATGTATCTGTGGTCAGAGTTCCTGGCGACAGATCCAGAGGTCCTTGGTCCAATGCCTGGTGCTTCTAAAATGTATCTGTAACGCCGGGGGTTTGGAACGAGGTCAACTCGGCCTCTTGAGGACAACTGAGGAGGTACTAAAATAAAGAAGTTGTGACTCCCGTCTAGAAAACTGATATTAATGTATGTAGGGGAGCGCATGACACCCTCTATCTACAAAAGGTGGTACTCTCTTATCCAACTGACGGTGGCTGTTTGGCCAGTATAGTTTGACCGCGGTCTGATGCCGGGGAGCTTTCATATAAACAAATCAATTACATTCTGTAATATGATGCACGCATTGCAATTGTAAATGTTTGCGATTTGGAATCGATATTAAAATTTAAGAATTGTAATTGTGACGTTTCTAATAAAAGGTTTGTTTACAATGAATACTAGTCAACATCTGCTCAGTGAATAAAAGAACGATGAATGTTAAGTTCTCAGTCCAACCCGCTCTAACGTTGTCTGTGATGTGTATAATAACACAAGCACTACAAATGAGAGAAACAGGGAGTCACAATATCAGCACTAAGGGTTGCTTGATGATATTGAGAGATGTCAGGGAGTGGTGGAAAAATGGGGGGTGAGCCGGGCATTGCTCTCTCTGGAAATATCTCCCCCCACCCACCATATAGTTAGCCCCTACCTTCTATTATGAAATATAGCGTTGAATCGGTCTCCAGAAACCTTCTAAAGAAGTATAATTTTGAATACATTTCCAGACGAATATCTTCCAGTGGCATCCAATTTTCAAATATTTGCCAAAGGAAGATTTATGGATAAGATTCCCCCACCCTAACTTTCCCGGTGATCCCAGTAATTATACCTTCACAGTGTTTGCTGTCAGAGTGTAGCTTGTAGCCTATCTCACAGGCTTACCTTCACAGTGTTTCCCATCAGAGTGCAGCTCGTAGCCTATCTCACAGGCGCACTCATATCCTCCCAGAGTGTTGATACACTTCTGCTCACAGCCGTGACTCTCCAGAGCGCATTCGTCAAACTCTGGAACATTTCACGTTCAAATTGAGACAGTATTCAACACATTGGACGGAGAAAAAATAGTCCCACTTACTTGGCTAGGGAGTATATTGAATATTCTCAAACTCAGATTGAAGTTTAGATATTAAATATATATATATATATATATTATTCTTGAAAAAAGATATTGTGCTTATTTATACAACATAATAAACTTATAACCTAGAACATGTTTTATGTACAATTGTTGTTTGTAATCTGTCACTCTAATCTGATATGTGCTGTTAAACTACTTCAGGTTTTTTATTTGAATATTATTTTGTAAAGTACTCTTCGTTTACCCTGTAAGGTATCAGTCTTACCTCGTCTGATTATACAATTTTCCTGCCTTAAGGTCCAGGCCATAGTGGAATAATGCAAGGTAAGACGGCCATCTTACAGGGTAAACCAAGGCTACATAACCCCTAAAAATACCTATAATTGAACAATAGCAATGAATATCCATTATTTTATGTTTCAATATATATATATTTTAATGCTTCAAGTTCATCTTTTAGCCACACATTCAAAGAAATTTCAGAAAAAAAAGTTTTCATTTGTAATTAGATCTAAATAAAGATGTGTTTCTTTGTAGTTTTCAAGTTTTGGAAATAGATGAGCATTCCTGAATTATCCTGAAAGGGCTTTAAAAGATGATAACCTCGTTCAGCCCAACAAGTTTAATGAATATGTGTATGAAGACGTGTACACGGCAGTACACTGTACACACGTCGTCTAAACGACATTGTTACGTGGAGATGTGAGCTTCTTCCTCTTGGTCAGAGAGAATTATAGTAGGACTGGTATGGACACGTAATGAGGATGGAAAAGGAGAATGATGGAGATGAAGTATGTAAGGAAAATACCGGAAGGAAGACCAAGGAAGAGATGGGAGGAGCAGATAACAGCAAGTGTGTGAGTGAGAGGAGAAGAATATTCGCTATTTAAGGAAGAAGAGTGGTAGAAGGATAGAGGAAGAAACTGAACCGGCCACGGGCTGGAAACAGTTGATGATGATGATGATGATGATGATGATGGTGATGAATTATTTGACATAATGATATAATGTACTCGACCTTTCATGAATATCGCGGAGAACCCAGCCTTCTGCACTGACCCGTCTGACACAAACTTTACAAAGAGCTTGTTTTTAGTAGAACGGATGTCGGAAGGAACCTTGTAGCCACAGAAGGTTCCTATCAATGGACTGTCCGGGCTGTGTCCGTCCCGGATCTCCACATTGTCGTACACACAGTTGTCGTGGTTTTCAACCTGCAAATACAATATAATATATTAGTTAGAATACATATATGTGTATATATTTGGGGGGGCAAGTGGTACAAGTTTTCAAAAAAATAATAATATCGAACCTTGACTTCACTTTTTAAAAAATCGACAATTAATATGTGTCAACAATAGAAATATTGACAGCTAACATAGTCAATTATTGCCGTTCTGAGGTCATATGTACGTTAAAATAATATTAATCATAACAATTGTGCAATAAAACATTTTCTAGTGGCTTTTGGTTCCTAAAGTTACATAAACAAGTGTCATAGGCTACTTTTATTTTAAGCATAAAACAGTTTTTTTTAGAAATACCCTATGCAAACCTCAATTTTGTAATCAGTATCTCCTGAGGAACGTGTCTTGGGCATCGAAATATTCGAGTGTTTGTAATAAATGTTGTGTTTTTAATCTTTATCACAAATATGTCATAGTTATTTGATTATATATTATAACATGCCTTTAAAAGTCTATTGTCAGTGTCTATTTGGGAGATATATATGATACATAGGGACACAGTTCCCGCATATTAATGAAAGCCTGAGTCAGCCTAGATATTCGGAACAGTCCACACATGTTTTGGAAGTCAGCTTTGCTTGTGCGTAGTTACTTAGCAGTAAGTTACATTCAGCCAATCAGAAAGTATTAATCATATTTACAGCTCTAAGTAGATGCGGAACGGGGACAAGAGGTTCTGGTTTTCGGAGAACCTTGGGAGGGTGTTGATAGTTGACGGCAAGGACCGTCGAGGTGGGACTGAGGGTAGTTCTTGTCCAGCACGAGGTGGAGTAACTCACTGATATAGATAGATGTATTCAAGGACTGTTTGCTAGACTGACTTGGGCTACAACTTTCATAGTATATCACCAACTAACTATCTACAACACATCATGTAGCTTAGTCTACGATAAATCCATCAACACGACAAGTTTGATTATTTTAAGAGCTCCTACCCGACAACCCCCCACCCTTTGACAAGCTACCCTGACAGATTGACATATTTTATTATTAGCACCGCGTCTTACTACCCGTTCGGGTTACACACACTTACACTAATATGTAATGGTAGGGTGATTGTGAGTTGAAATGGAGGACCTACAGTTTAACGTGGGATCCGAACCACGGTGGAGGCCTGGCATTCCCCAATGTCTTGTCAGAGGTGAAGGAAGGGTTTGGTAATCAGATAAATCTGTGCCGGGACCGAGGATTGAACCCCGGCCGCCAGCTCAGATACATGAAATCACATACTAGTAAAAATGTACTCGCCTCGAATGATTGGAACTTGAGCGCGACCTGGTAGTCGTCTGGAGCAGTCAGTTTCCAGACACATTCTTTGTTTGGTTGGTAGTCGTCCGGATAGTTGGGAGATTCAAGATTCCCGTTCTCCTCCGCGCTCAGCTCACCGCCACACACCGCTTAAAATATTGATGATCAATTGTAAATAAAACATGTCTTGAATTACAAGAATGTGTTTCCCAGTCTACAGCTATAATATCTTGCCCACCATTGGGTGTAAGAGAAACAAGGAGAGCATGTTGGCTGTCACCGGGAGAAACAAGGAGAGCATGTTGGCTGTCACCGGGAGAAACAAGGAGAGCATGTTGGCTGTCACCGGGAGAAACAAGGAGAGCATGTTGGCTGTCACCGAGAGAAACAAGGAGAACATGTTGGTTGTCACCGGGAGAAACAAGGAGAGCATGTTGGCTGTCACCGGGAGAAACAAGATAACATGAGATAGTGGAGGAAGCAGGACTGAGGTGATATTGTCGCCCGTTTTTCGTCCTCCAGGACCAAGGCAGGCATACAAAATAAAACAACATAAAAAAGGGGGGTAAATAAATGCAGAGTAAGCCGACAAGACAATAAAAACAAATATTTTATTACAAATTATATTTTCTCCTGGTTCCCTAGTCAAAACGACTCAAAAAGGGAAAAAATATTTAAAACAAGTCGGAAGGACTCTTAATGTTTAACAAACATTTACTTGTAAAAGACTCTGAATAATTAACATAATATTCCTTAAAAAGGACTCTAACATTTAACAATCCCTCTTAGCAAAAGAATTTGAATATATAACACAATATTCCTCATAAAGAACTCTGAATATTTAAATTTAACTGTTAGCCGAAAAAGAATTTTAGGTTACAAATACCTTAAATCAATTTAGAGTTTACATTTTACACGTAGATGTGCCCTGGATGTGTATCCTGCCAAGAGTGCTCTGGTCTGTGACCTCCTGGGGGTATTTATCCAATATCAATTACTCAGAGAGGGGGGGAAGTAGGGGATACACACAAAACATACAAAGAGAGAATAGAAAGGGGAAGAGGTAGTAGCGGATGGAGAGCATTGAGAGAGAGTCCTGGATCCATCCAGAGTCGTCCAGAGGCTTCGGGCAACCCTCTGTCGCCGGAACATCGTGCTCGCGACCACGGGGTGTTGATGAGCCCTCCTGGTCTCGCGCTGTCGGTCATAGCAACACGTTCGCGATGGTCGGTTGCGTAGCCTGGGAGATAGCCAACTGGGTACGTAAACAGCGCAGTGGGTCTCGGCGAGTTTAGGATGTCCTGGGAGATAGCCAACTCGGGACGTAAACAGTGGAATATGGGTCTCGGCGAGTTTAGGATGATCCTGGGAGATAGTCAACTCGGGACGTAAACAGTGGAATATGGGTCTCGGCCAGTTTAGGATGTCCTGGGAGATAGCCAACTCGGGACGCACACAGTGGAATATGGGTCTCGGGGAGTTTAGGATGTCCTGGGAGATAGTCAACTCGGGACGTAAACAGTGGAATATGGGTCTCGGGGAGTTTAGGATGTCCTGGGAGATAGCCAACTCGGGACGTAAACAGTGGAATATGGGTCTCGGTGAGTTTAGGAGATTATACTATTTTGGTTGTGGTAGGATATAACTAGTAATGGTTATTGTACAGTTTTTTGAAAGCCAATGTTGTAGCTCATTAGACGCTACAGTATGGACATGTAATGATGGATGGAAAAACAAATGAACTCAAGGAAAATGATGGAGTTGAAGAGTGGAGGGAGAGTGCCATGAGCTATACCAAGGAGAAAAATGCCCCCTTTGATAATATCTAGTCAAAGTACATTTTAAAATGACACTAGAGCAGTGTTAGTGTACACTACCTTCATAATATCCACTGAATCCTCTGTGATCCCCCTGTTGTAAGGAGACCAACATGTTAGTGTACACTACCTTCGTAATATCCACTGAATCCTCTGTGACCCCCCTGTTGTAAGAAGACCAACATGTTAGTGTACACTACCTTCGTAATATCCACTGAATCCTCTGTGACCACCCTGTTCCCCTGTTGTAAGGAAGGAGACCAACATGTTAGTGTACACTTCCTTCATAATATCCACTGAATCCTCTGTGACCCCCCAGTTGTAAGGAAGGAGACCAACATGTTAGTGTACACTTCCTTCATAATATCCACTGAACCCTCTGTGACCCCCCTGTTGTAAGGAAGGAGACCAACATGTTAGTGTACACTACCTTCGTAATATCCACTGAATCCTCTGTGACCCCCCTGATCTCCCGTCGTAAGGAAGGAGACCAACATGCGACTTCCTGTAGAAACGATGGGTTTGCGCGGGGCCTGGTTGTTGCAGTAACGACCTTTCAAACAAACACAAAACATCAAGCATCTGACAAATACCATATTACATTCATTTGTTGAGCTCATCAGCACACAAATTATTCTATCTATAACCATCTTGTGAGTTTATACCTTTTAGCTCAGAGGTATTATTATTATTATTACTATTAGCATCGCGTCTTACTACCCGTTAGGGTTGTACGCACTTACGCTAATGTGTAACGGTAGGGTGATTGTGAGATGAAATGGAGGATCTACAGTTTAACGTGGAATCCGAACCACGGTGGAGACCTGGCATTCCCCACATTCACAAGATGTCCTGTCAGAGGTGAAGGAAGGGTTTAGTAATCAGATAAATCTGTGCCGGGACCGAGGATTGAACCCCGGCTGCCAGCACAGAAGTCTGACACCTTACCCCTAGACCACCAGGTCACCTAGCTCAGAGATAAAAAAAAACAAAAAAACCCATATTTTGAAATAGAATCTTAGTAAACATGAGAAGTGTAAGAGACCTATTTTTTTCAAGTTAAAATAGAAATAGTAGCCAAAAAATAATATTTTTTGTTAAGATCCATTCATTATAATATCAATACGTTCAATCGAGTGGTAAATGAACGGTCCGAGTCAAGAGTGTTTGAGTGTGTTCTGAAATTATGTTGGGCTATGACAAGACCTTTAAAATAAATTCAAAGTTTTAAAGTAAAAATAAATTTAAATCTTGAAATTAGTATTTTCTACATTCCAAGAATCTCGAATATCCCTAAGCATCAAGGTGATTAGCCGGTTCCATTCCTAATTGTATTCATATCAACATTTATAGAAAGTAATAAAAATATGATTCCTACAGAGAAATTTGGATTGACTTTTATAAATACAGTGTTTAATACTGGCTGCCGGGGTTCAATCCTCGGTCCCGGCACAGATTTATCTGATCACCAAACCCTTCCTTCACCTCTGACAAGACATCTTGTGAATGTGGGGAATGCCAGGCCTCCACCGTGGTTCGGATTCCACGTTAAACTGTAGGTCCTCCATTTCATCTCACAATCACCCTACCATTACACATTAGGGTCAGTGCGTATAACTCGAACGGGTAGTAAGACGCGGTGCTAATAATAATAATAATAATAATAATAATAATAATAATAATAATAATAATAATAATAATAATTTTATAAATACAACCAATATTGTGAGGTTTTTTTTGCTTTTAGTTCTCCCCTTTTTATATAAAAAAATACACANACGGGTAGTAAGACGCGGTGCTAATAATAATAATAATAATAATAATAATAATAATAATAATAATAATAATAATAATAATAATTTTATAAATACAACCAATATTGTGAGGTTTTTTTTGCTTTTAGTTCTCCCCTTTTTATATAAAAAAATACACATGATTGGTCGGCACACCACATGATAATACACACGTATTAATGTGATAGGGATTAGGAGAGTTTAATTTAGAGGAAGTGTGCCAGCATTTTCATGAACAGTGGTAAACCATGTAGGAAAAACCGCCCTCAACACACCCGACCAGGATTTGACCCTGGTCGTTAGTAGCCCAGTCTAGTGTGTGAGAGAGAGAGAGCACTTAGATTGGGCGTGTCATTTAACAATGAAAATAATGAGGGGGGAGCACATTTACAAACGTATATATATATATTCTCATTATCTTAAGTAAAAATAATTCCAAATTATATTTTGACTATTACATAAAAAAGGAGCAGCGCCTCTATAAATCAATAAAATTAAACCAACATTTTTTAACATCTCACTTGAAACAATTATGTGAATGTCGATCTTTAAATCTCGTGCCTAAGTCACTTTCATATTTGTGTGCCGTGATCTATCGTGGGTTGGTCCACTCTCGTGTAACTGAACAGCTGTTAACATAATAATAATAATTCAACATTTTGGAAGAAAATTTGTTCACTAGCGTAGAAAGATTGGACAGAAATTTGGTGCGACAACATTTAGATGCCAGATTTCCGCAAATAATGGCAAATTGTAAAATGTTATATTTACTTGATTTTTATAGAAATAATAATATAATCACAATGCATGTTGGATTATTATAAGGTCCACGGGTCATACGAAATCATGGAGGACGGACGAGTCTGGCAAGCCTACCTCGGGCCTGTCGGGTTTTAAACATACGTCACTCTCTCGAGTATCCGGGGCGGCAGAGCAAAAATTGGCTTGGATTTTTAAAAAAAACAGCGATGCGCTTTTCTTCAGAAGTAAACACTAGATAATTACTCCCGAACAACAATAAGTCATTATTATTATTTGTTATAAGCATTCCACTCAATGACATATTCGTAATAACTAAAGTTTTACCTCACAGTATTAGGTACAGTCAAATGCAAAATTATGTTTACATTCATGTTAAAGTTTTTCATCCCCACATTCAGTTTTACTGGCCTGGACATCAACGGACAGTTACAACGTAGCATGTAGGCGGGAACTTTAACTTAAATTTTATCTTATTAAAAATTACCACCTTGGTGAGTCCGCAACCCGATTAATGCGACCTCGGATAATCGAGAGTCTAGGGTATTGGGTACACAAGACAACCATATATCTCTATGTGAACTCTCACCTATCAGCCTTGATTTCCTCCAGTATCCGTCCCGCACCTCCAGGTAGTTCAAATGACACCTCTCACAATATATCTCTATATGAACTCTCACCTATCAGCCTTGATTTCCTCCAGTATCCGTCCCGCACCTCCAGGTAGTTCAAATGACACCTCTCACGAGCTCACAATGTCCATGTCGGTGATGTTGAGCACAATCCTCTCTCCGTGGGTAGCCGTGATGTGCCACTCGCACCTGTCCCCCCCGACACTGGAGCTGGCCAGGGGGTAGCCGGGGGAGGAGATGACTGCCGAGTGCTCCTGGTGAGTCCGTCCACAGCCTCGACACAAACAGGTGTGGATGGATTTCAAAAGTAATACATTTAAGAAAAATTGGAATTATTGAATATGGCGCATTTAATAACTTTATGACATAGCACGGTTGAAACCCACTAAGCCGAGCCTGGGTAGTCCAACATAACGGAAAACGAGGGGAGAAGGAGCCAGACTGAGTCTACTGGCCCGGCCACACAGAGCGCTACGCTAGCTATGTACGCTATATTTGCTATCTGAGCTTTGTCTACGTGTGTTGGACTCTCGGCTATATATTTAAGCGTCGCTGACAACAGACTTATGCAAGAGACCCGCCTTGGTATCAAGTCAGTGCAGTCGAAGTTAAAAGTGTGTTTTAAGTAAGATCATGACGTTTCTGGAGTTAATTGAAGAGGTAAGGAAGTACCCGTGACTGCGAGACAGAACCATTGAATAATACCGGAAACTGAACACACGAGATAGTGATGAACTTCATCAAACTCTTGAATAATACAAGAACCTGAACACACGAGATAGTGATGAACTTCATCAAACTCTTGAATAATACCAGAACCTGAACATACGAAATAGTGATGAACTTCATCAAACTATTGAATAATACCAGAACCTGAACATACGAGATAGTGATGAACTTCATCAAACTATTGAATAATACCGGAACCTGAACATATGAGATAGAGATGAACTTCATCAAACCATTGAATAATACCGGAACCTGAACATACGAGATAGTGATGAACTTCATCAAACTATTGAATAACACCGGAAACTGAACATATGAGATAGTGATGAACTTCATCAAACTCTTGAATAATACCGGAACCTGAACATATGAGCTAGTGATGAACTTCATCAAACCAGTGAATAATACCAGAACCTGAACATACGAGATAGTAATGAACTTCATCAAACTATTGAATAATACCAGAACCTGAACAGACGAGATAGTGATGAACTTCATCAAACTCTTGAATAATACCAAAAACTGAACATATGAGATAGTGATGAACTTCATCAAAATATTGAATAATACCAGAACCTGAACATACGAGATAGTGATGAACTTCATCAAAATATTGAATAATACCGGAAACTGAACATATGAGATAGTGATGAACTTCATTAAACTATTGAATAACACCGGAAACTGAACATATGAGATAGTGATGAA
>CABFVX010006868.1:0-12500 GCA_902151425.1 Timema shepardi
CGCGCACCTCCCCCCGTCTACAAGGTATTACCCCCCACCACCGATTACCCCTTTGCGCCCTGAAACTCCTGCTTCTTCTCTACTCAAAGGTAAGATCTAATCAACTCATTGATATCATTGTTGAGGGTCAGGCTTGGTAGCAGCTCACTATCTATATATTAGGTCCCTCTTTTTCCACATCACAGAAGTTACAGAATGCTTTTAAGAACTAATTTCTCTACCAACTGAACAGACTTATTTTTATAGCCAAAACAGAAATTCATTTAAAATGGAACCATCTCAATTCCATAGAAGTCACCAACCACAAACTATCCTACTTACAATCTATTTAGTATGTTGTTAATTTCTAGTAATATAGTTTATTTAATTTCTTTCATCACTATTTATATTAATATTTTTTAATTAAATTTTACTAGATACCTAAGTGGGACATGCAAAGAACATCCATGAAAAGGATTTACGATTAATCCACTTGGGCGTCTCCTGGACAACGATACATTAGTACTAACTAGTCTTTCCACAAATTGAGCTACACATTGATGTATCATAAAGCCACCATTATCATTATTACTAGTGCCATAGATTCAGTCAGTTGCTTACAATAATAATAATAATAATATAACATTCAATCACTATATAAAATCTCTTTTCTGTTTAATCGTTTTGTGAGGTAATGTTAGGCTATATAACTTTTGATGTAACTTTTTACTGTATAAATGATTGAATTTTACTTTAATTTAAGATTATGAACAAACATTTGTTCATCTTTCCAATATTATTTTATTTCTTAGTTTTCATTCTTTCAGACGCCCCTCAGGTGGTAGTGAAATGTGTTTGTTCACTCCTTTGGATGCCACTCAGGACTTCAGTGGCAGTAGACTTTATCTGTAACCTCTTCGGGACACAGCTTGTTCAAGGGGTGATTCTTGGGACCCAACTCGATACAGACTGATTTCAAGTGCCCAAAAAGCTATTATATATACTCCATTCACGGTAAGAATTACTAGCTAAATGGTTTTTTTTCCTACCAATATCCTATATATATATTAAATTTCTGGTAGAGAAAAAGGACTTTCAGAAAACAATTCCTACGGTGAATGGACTTTACTTCTAATATAGTAATATACTTAATCTAAAACATATAGCTATGGTGATTTGCGTAAAATATCGTTCAATGAACACGTTAAACATTTTAATGTTTAAATTTATTCAGATCAAAATGTAAGGTTGTTTATGATATAGAGTACTGTTGGTATTTTTCATCTGTATTTGTGGGTAAGATATAGTTTTAATTAACAAATTAACAAATAGATACTGCTAGATGTCGAAGGTGTGTATTGGATTTCAACGCTACAGAAGTCCTTTAAATGGCCAAATTTCTAGACACAACTCATTAGATTGCACTAATATATTGTTTAAATTAGATTTTAAACAATCAATTTATGTATTAGTATATCATAAGTTTTTAATTTATAATATATCATAGACTATATTTCTAGACTCAGGAAAGAAAAAAAAAATTCTGGGATTCAAAGGAGGAGGTAGAAGAGAGATTTAATTGGTGGTCTAAGTCAGCTAATAAAAAAATAGACATGTTGCAAGACATAATGCATAGTAATAATAATAATAAAAATAATCACCAATTATGTGCAATAATAAACTGTAAACAAGCTAACTTAACGAAATTAGTATTTTTTATGGAAATTGGGAGAATGTATTCAAATATATTATCCATCCACAAATTAATTATTTAAGTAGGCACCTCAATTAATAAAAAATTTGCGTACAACCCGAACGGGTAGTAATAATAATAAAAAATTCTTGAAAATAACGTGATTTTTTTTAATACTAAAATTATATTCTTATGACAGCCAAGCCCTCCTTCTATCCTAAAATATGAATGAATATAATTTTTTAATTTTCAAAATAGTTTTTATTCAAAAAAATAAACTTATGTGTATTACTAAACTTTATATAATAATATAATTGTTAGATACATTTCAACTACAACAAAATTATAATCATGGTACTAAAAAAAAATTAGCTTAAATTATAAAACATAAGCTTACTATTTATTACAATGTTCAATCCGCTGGTGGTCTGTGTCAATTACATGACACGTTCACATAGGTTAGAGTCAGTTTATTGTGAAAGATAAATGACCCTTTCAAGTAGATTTTTTCAAGAGTGACAAAGCTGAAACCATTTCATCTCATGAGAGTGGACATAGTGGAGGGCGCAGACATCTTATGACTAGTTTAGAGCTCGCTGTCACGTGTGAACATTTCTGTTATGCTTTTTATTTTTTTTATATGGACGTGGGAATCCATATAAAGTCAACTTCTTTCTACCTCGAAAGAAAACATACCTATCCTGTTTCTTTTTACACTTCTGTACAGCTTATAAGATATATCCCTAGTGTTATCAGTCAAGGCAATACCACTACCTTTCATGAGTCGACTGAGTATACATAGATGTGTTCATTAAGAGAGTTTACTATTAGTTGTCACATCCTTAGTGTATTCTTTATGGCTCATTTTACTATGCTAGGTTTTGAATCTATTGAATGCTAAAGGCATGGAGTCCTCTGTTGTCATCATCATACCAGTTTTGTCCACAACCAGTGGAATCTTAGTTTGTTGGCAAGGCCTGACTTTGAACTTGGATAGAAGGTGGACTAAGCCTATCTTGACCTTCATAAGGCCAAACCTCATACCTAGAAAAGGTAATACAAATGAAATAAAAACAAGCCATGCCCCATTTGAAAAATTTCTAAAAGAAAATGTCTAAACTACATTCCATAAAACCAAACATATTGATAGATTTTGAACCAAAACCAGTGGGTACAGTACGTGGACAAAGGAATATTTCTCATATTACAGATTTTAAAGATGTCTGGGTTTGATTACCAACCTAGGCAAGTTTTAATAGATTGATACCTACCATTACATGTCACCAATGAAAGTACACTTTCTCTAATTTTTGCATTACTCGTCCTTAATCTATTAATACTATTAAACATGTATAGCCCAGACACATTGGAATACAAGATGAAAAAAACTAAAAGTTAGAAAAAAATAAGTTATTTTTTTAAGATTGAAATTCATGTTAAATTCTAAATCATGATATTCATTTTTGCAACGTTTATGTGACAGATTCACATGCTACCCCTAATTACTCTGCAGACTTCACATACCAACATTGTTTTAAATGAAGTATAGTTCAATATAATTTTAATAATTACAAATATATTAATCTGAATGCACATAATACTGTTTGTGGGAACTTAAGAGATATTAATTTATTTAGGTATAGTTTAGTCCAAATAGATATTAGTTTTCAAATAAATTATTATTTTATGAAGTCATCTTTGGAAAATACTTTTAGCTAAGATAATTGTTATCATTCCCAATGTGCTGAAATATAAATAGCATTAACTAAACAATTTGAATCATACTATACAAATAGTTTAGGTTCAAAAGATTTGCATAGTAGTCATACATACTAAATGGGAAAATTGCTTGCAAAAATATCTCCAGAATAAGCTGCACAATACACACATATTGTATATA
This sequence comes from Timema shepardi, assembly GCA_902151425.1. NCBI lineage: Eukaryota > Metazoa > Arthropoda > Insecta > Phasmatodea > Timematidae > Timema > Timema shepardi. The sequence goes on from CABFVX010006868.1 coordinate 3,573, forward strand.
TATTTCAATAATATATTTCAGCCTCGCATTTTTTTAATTACTATTTGTACACACTAGTATAGAAGAGAAATTAAATAATATAAACAACATATTATTGTAGAATAAATTCAAACTCACCAATACATTTTCTTGGCCCCTCGCCAAATGGCATATAAGCGTAATTTGGAATGCTCTTCCTGTTTTCAAGGGTGAATCTTTCAGGGTTGAATTCATTTGGGCTTGGAAAGTATTTGGGATCGTTATGAAGTCCTAGCAGAGGGATGAAAACCGTGGTTCCTTTCTCCAGGAAAACGTTGGTTCCAGGAACTTTGTAATCTCTTAGAGTTCTTCTATCCAAAAACGGCAAAATTGGATATTTGCGCAGGGTTTCTGTAAGATCAGTACATACATAATTATAATCAATGTATTACTATGCTTAAAAAACTTATTAGTACATTTATCATCATGGCCATTAAACATGAATTTGCTTGTAGAAGGGAGAGCAAAGACACAGTGATAGTCCACGCAAGAAGAACCACTCGTTTACATAACACCAGTAATACAATATATTGTGTTATCTTAGAATTCTGTCCACCGATAATGTATTTAGTATTAATACATTGTAATGCATCTTGAAAACTTTAATTCTCTATTCTCTATCCACACATGTGATATGTAGTATAATGTGTAGTATACATTTAGAGAGGAAGCCAAGATGGGGAAATATTTTGGTAACATGACGATATAGGTCCATCGTAAGACACAACCAAATTCAGGAATAATAGTGCTTACTGAACCTCTTTCAGTATGGGAAGTGATGCATTTGTAAAATATACAATTGGAAGATTTAGCTCCTCTCTGATTGGCCAAGAGAACAAAGTGATAGAGAAAAGCTTGCCACTTCAAGATGTTGATTGTGACAGAAAAAGCACACTTTCATTACTTCTAGACAAAGACTGGTGCATCTGTCATGTGTGAATTTAATAATTTGTTTACGGACTGGATTATCTAAATCTAGGTGCAGCTGACACGGTCCTTATGGTTTAAGGACATGCTCTCATCATGATATCCTTTGGATCATACTCATTCATTTATAATCTAATTGTAGCATGGATACATTAACATGGGAGAGTTACAATCTGCTGTACAAACTTTAAGACATGGTTCAATAAGTTCCATTCAAATGAATTAAATGTTTGTGTCATGTTTGTGACGATCCCCCCGCTGTATTTCTGGCAGGTGAAGAATCGGTGGAAGTCTTAACAGTATCATACTTTCTCCAATTCATAGTTTATAAATAATATATATTTTTTTTAATAAATAACTGTTTAGGAATTAAATTGTACAATAAAAATGTATTGTAAGTTTTTCATTGCAACTGATTATTTATACATGCAATGTGAATATTTAAATTAACAGTTTAAATATGAGATAGGTAACATTTTGAAAATTTAGATAAATTTGAGTGCCTTATGTAAAGAGAAGAGAAAACCATTCATTAAAACTCTTCAGAAATATATGCTGTAATTCAAACCTCAACATCCACGTGATAGAAAAATCCCAGACAATTTGAGAGTATAGTATTTTCCCCCCGTTCAATATCCTACTAAAATGGGCAATTATATCGGCATATGAAGTGTTATCTGAGACGACTATATCACGTTTGGTCACCTCTCCAACTGTATATAGACTAAAGATTGTTATCTGAGACCACCATGTCAAGGTAAATCATCTCTCCAACCATTGATATGCTCAGGAATTAGTATTACCTGAGACTACTATACTACGTATAGTCCTTCATCTCGCCAACTGTAGATAGACTCAGGAAGGAGTGTTATCTGAGACCTATTTGAAAAGGTATTTCATCTCTCTAACTGCATATAGACTCAGGAAAGTGTGTTACCTGAGATCACCATATCTAGGTACGTCATCTCCCAAAGGGAATCATGGGTTACTTCTCCGCCGTGTTTGTTAAGGACGCTGATGATCTCCTTCTGAAGTCTGGTCTGCAAATTGGGGTGGGTTGCCAGCTCAAACAAGGCGAAGCCCATGGTGTTAGCTGTCGTGTGGTACCCAGCGAGTAGAAAACTATGTGCTTGAGCCGCGTAGTCGTCATCTTCCAGTTCTGAACAAAATGTATGTATGTTAAAAACATAATTTAAGTTTAATATTGTTTGAAAGCACTCAAGGATTCCCCCATAACTTAGATCCAGTTACTATAAGATCAAGTATTCCAAAATTTGAACTACTATTGTTTAGTTGCAGGGAAATCTAAATTGTCATCTTTATTTCGAGGACAAAGGAATTTACTCTTTCTATTCCCTCCATTCTTATATTTTCAATAGTGATAAAATTGAAATCATATTCCAAATAGCTTCTAAAGGAATACGGCTTTCAAAATATATTTTTTGTGAGATCCTTTCTAAACTGCTTATAGGATTATACAAATTAAATTTTTTTTAAAACATTCTAGAGGGTTACCCTTCGAATATCTTATAGTGTCCACTCATTTTTTTAAATAATATGAGGAAAGATAGTTTTAAATAGCTTGTAATGGCATTTAATTTTTTTTTTAATATTTTTTGAGGACCACTCTAAATATATTCTAATGGTAACCCAAACTTTATATCAATGGCGAAGGACCACTCCAAATAACTTCTAGATCAGTAAAAGTATTAAAATATGTACAAATTAAAGGACCCTTTCATTTAGGGGCGTAAAATTGCTACACTTGTATTGTGATCATACCTCTGAGCCCCCCTTGGCTTGGCTAGTAAAATTCCATCAAAAAGTTTATTTATTTAGTCCCCCTCCCTCAGACACAAATAACGTCCCTTTGCCATGAATACAAACTGATGTTCAGAATACCTTTAGCCAATCGTCTTAAATCTATATCTCGGTATTAGTGGTGCACCTTCTTAAAATTATCCAAGCTCGACACTTTAGAAAAGTCGGTAGTTTGCTTGGTTTGTTTTTGTCCACGTTTATTCCTAGATTTATCACCGAGGGGCTGGTATCTGAGCACATATATGAAGGTATAGTGTGTGGATATAAAGTAAGGGGTAGGCCATGTAACACTTGGCTAGATGTGGTAGAATAATGTGTGGAAAAGATAAATATTAATAGTTTTAAGAATAAAATAATATGTATGACTCGGTTTATGGATGTTGGAGCGAAGGAAGTATCCAAGGATAGGGAAGTGTGGAGAAATCTAGTGAAGATGGCTTAGGTACGAGGTTATTTTTTGAGTTATATTTACAGTGTTTTGCCTACCCCTTAAGAAAAGGGTGTGATTACTTATGTATGTATGTATGTATGTTTGTTTGTATGAATGTATGTATGTATGTATGTATGTTTGTTTGTGTGTGTATGTATATATGTATGTATGTATGTGTGTATGTATATATATATATATATTTATGTATGTGCGTATGTTTATATTGTTCCGAGCTAATCAAGAGTATCTCGCACAAGTGAATGGTTACGTAACCTTCTAAAGAAATATCCAATACTCATTAACCTTAGCTACTTTTGGAGGCCCCATGTTCAGGCCCGCTGATTATTATCTTTTTTGATCTTCAACGGGCTTCAATTGATTTACTATCCTAAATTACCCTTCCATGTAAAAGTCGTAATATTCGAACTTCTAATGTTTTTTATCCCCTCTCTTTTTCGTAGCTGGTCATGCAGGCGCAGTTTTCCTGATCTGGGCCTGGCTCTATTCTCCCCCCGGCTCTACACTACAACTTTATTAGTCCCGGTTTCGGAGCCTTCCAATATAGATATAATAAGAAAAGGAGTGACGAGTCAACATTCAACACTGGAGGAAGGGACATCGTAGTTAGACTATGTGCAGTACGGTTGTTTCATGTTTCGCCGAGTCTTCCTGCACTGCGACCGATAGTCGCTGCCCTAGTCGGACGCTGTGGCGTCCAGTGGACGGGAACCTCGGGCTCGCCGCTGCTAGCCCCCGCCACACTAGACTCGATTTCCTTCAGTCTACTAAAGCTGATAAATTGCTAGTGGAACCAAATCTGGTCTACAAATGGTTCTTAGCTGGTACACACCGACTCGTCTACGCCTGGTAATCTTGCTGGTGGTCTACACCTGGTACCTTGGTGGTACTCCCCGTCGGCTCTACATCAAGTACCTGACTGGTACACACCAACTCGTCTACGCCTGGTAATCTTGATTGTGGTCTACACCTGGTACCTTGGTGGTACTCCCCTTCGGCTCTACATAAAGTACCTGGCTGGTACACACCTACTCATCTACACCGTGGTACTTTTCTGGTATATCGCTGACCCAGTTGGACTGCACTCGTGTGGAGTGCGCTGGACTGATCACTAGGAGTTTACGCTGCCTTCAGAGCATGAGGCGTGGTATAGAAAGAGATATCAGGTGTTTTTATTATGCGTGCTAGTCGAAGGTTTGTCACTAGCTAAGGTCCCTAGTGTTGTGCCCGTAGTCTTTTATTATGTGTTTGTATCGAGCATTTAGGTTATTAAAGCTCACTTTGAGCAAGTTGACGGAGTAATAATTGCGTTGCGTAGGGAATCTCTAAACTGTGGGCTGGCTCCTATTTCCTGGCAAGGTTCTTGGGATTAAATGATTAGCTTACCCTCGTAATCAATGAGGCCTGAGTTATATATATATATATATTTTTTGCCTGGATTGTTTCTAGCCTTCGTAAGGGTTACCAATGTGATTTGAGCGCATGTAATATTATTCTTATATTTGATGTTAGTTAGCATTTAGCTTAGTGGCATGGTCGCCCAAGGTTATAGGTTCAACGCCAGGTGGTATTTTATAGAATTATTTTTATAACGCTAATGCGTTTGTGCATCTTAGGGTTTTGTCAAGTGGATTATGTATGTGAACAGCTGCCTGCTATTATTGGGAGTGGATGTCGATACTTATATGTTAAGATAGATAAATGGATGTCGATACTTGTCTGTTGAAATAGATAAATGGATGTCGATACTTGTCTGTTGAAATAGATTAATGGATGTCGATACTTGTCTGTTGAAATAGATGGATGTCGATACTTGTCTGTTGAAATAGATTAATGGATGTCGATACTTATATGTTGAAATAAGTAAATGGATTTCGATACTTATATGCTGAAATAGATAAATGGATGTAGATACTTGTATGTTGAAATAGATAAATTGATGCTGATTCTTGTATGTTGATATAGATAAATTGATACCGATACTTTTATGTTAAAATATATAAATGGATGTCTATACTTGTATGTTTGAATAGATAACTTGATGCTGATACTTGTATGTTGAAATATATAAATGAATGTCGATACTGGTATGTTGAAATAGATAAATGTAGGCCAATACTTGTGTGTTGAAATAGTAAAATTATCGTCGGTACATGTCTGTTGAGATGGTAAATTAGGTGTCGATACATGTATGTTAAAAAGTAAAATACGTGTCGATACATGTCTGTTGAGATAGTAAATGGGTATTGATACGTGTCTGTTGGGGTATTTGAAGGTATCTTTACATACCTTTTGAGGTATTTAAAGATGTCAATAAATGTATTTTGAGGTAGTTTAATGTCTCTATGCACATCTGTTGGGATAGTCAAATGGGTGTCGATACATGCTTTATTAAATAGTCGAATGACTGTCGAGACATGCATAATGAGTTAGTCAAATGGGTGTAGAAACATACACGACTAGGTAGTCAAATAGGGCATGATACATTCCCGTTGATATGGTCAAATATTCATGCCTGTTGAGTACATTTAGTTACGGTTGATTCATAAAGTTATCTTTTGCACCTCGATAAAACTTTCGTAACTCCTCCACGTAAACATTAACTAATATAACCATGATACTTACTGAAATCTAACACGTTATTTTTGTTGGTCATATCCGTGCTATCTTGTTGATCAGCAACCTCGGTGGCATCGTTTTTTGTTTCCTCTTGAACTTCCCCGCCTTTCCTAAGTTTCATCAGTAGATGGACAAAGTCTTCGCGGACAAGCCCTGTCTTCTCCCTGTGAGCAACGACGTCCCACAGAGTCTTTCGGACAAAGTTGTCGACATGGTCGTTGGTTAATTTTAATTTAAGATATTTTACTGACCATGGGAGAAAAAAGGCTACAGTTGTTTTAATTAAGTCAATTGTATTCAGTTCAAAGATCTGCCTCAGTATCTCATGAAATTCTGCTTTGCGATCAACAATAGCGTTTGCGTTCACACCGAACGCACAGGAAGCAAGCACGTCGATTGTGTAGCCAGCCGTTATTTCTTTGACTGGTATTGTATTTCCTGTGAATAAATGGAAACAATGTATCTTAAGAGCCTGTATCACAATTTGGATAGTACATAACTTAGATAGGTATTATAGTTCGTATCAGTCGTCTCAACGTAATGTAGTCTACTGAATCATATTAAAAAACATAGAATTGAGACCAGTGAAAAACTTTGTATGAAATTTTAAAGAGTACAATATTTTTTAAATATTTTAAATTAAAATAGATTATAGACATAATTAGCTCAATTTCACTTTAATCAAATAAAGAATGCAGAAAACAACACTACAATACGTTTTCTGGTTCGAGCCATATCTTGAACCTAAATTTTCTATTAATCTTTCGTGAGATGAGCTATTAAAGACACCGTCTGACTGAAGGAACAAGCTCTCTAAATGAAATATTTTTCATAAGAATTACAGGTCTGATGTTTCAAAGACACAATACAGATTTAATTAAATCGGAATATTTTGTTTGTGTTTACCGCAAATTACTACCCGTTTGGACCATCCGTATATTCACATTGGGGATAAGAAAGTTCAGACTTAAGGATAAATATAGTCCATAGAAAATTATTGGGAGAAAATTTAAGAGAAAAACATCATCACACACCCAATCGGGGTCTGAGCCTGGACCTCCACAGTCACTAGATAATCAATCTTTTGTGAAAGTGAAGCCCTAGACCATTTTTTATTTTTTATTTGTGGCTATTACGTTATTGAATGCTTTTGTGACTACACTTCACTTGATGCCATTAAAATTATTATTATTATTATTAATTATAATAATAGATCATTAATTTTATAGGCAGATACACTAAATACTATGGTAATCCGTCAAACATTATGCCATTGATAACTGTATTAGTGCAAATGGTTCTTTAAGCAATAATAGTAGTAACTATTATTATTATCATTATTACTATCATTATTATAATTATTATTACTTTTCTCTGTACAAATTAACACTCAAAAAAGTGAAACCAAAGTGACAAATATGGGAGTACCACAAGGCTCAATACTAGGACCTATTCTATATCAAATGTACGTCAATATTATCACAAGACAAGTAAAGCATGGACACATCTACCTATACGGTGACGATACTGCAATACTGACTATTCACGAAAACCTCCAAATAGCAGAATACAACCTGCAACAAGTCTACAACGAGATACAAATATAGACTCATGTTCATCGTCTAATAATAAATACAAAGAAAACTAAAGATATACATATCGGTTCTCCTAAAACTCACCATAAAAGAGTCAATATTACGCATCATAGCCATAATTGTTTGCATAATTGGACACAAACATGTTGTGACTGTATCGAAAGACTGGACGCAACAAACAGCCATACTTACCTTGAACTAATAATTGACAAACATCATAAATGAGACAGGCACATGAAAAAAACTTGAGAACAAACTAAAAGGATTGGCTTATGTTTTTTACCATCTTAGAATGTACTTGGATATCAAAACTACAGTAATAATATATAACTCATTAGTTCAATCAATAATATCTTATGGCAAATCCCTCTGGGGAGGAACGACAGAAATCTACACAGTCAACATTTCACTTTTGCAAGAAAAATCTTGAAAACTATATTTGGTACCAAAAATGCTAACAAAGACATACATTCAACATAAAATTATAGTTCATAACCAATTATACGAGTACAGCCTCTTATAGGATATTACCAATCCAATGAATACAAGCAAATAAAAACCCATTCCTTTAACACCCGCTCAATTTCTAACAAAGAAGTGCATACAATCGTAGAATACTCTAACTATTATGGTCAACAGGAACTGAAATGTACCATCCCCAAATTGTTTAATTTGCTGCCACCGACACTGCGAGAAATCCCTCAAATAATTATAGCGAAAATCAAAATTAAAGACGAGATACTTCAAGGCATGCTTCAAACAAATATGTAAATATTTTATGAGAGGAAATGTTTTGATATGTGTAATTTTTCTTTAAATTACCCGCCTCGGTGGCGTAGTTGGCTAACGCGCTAGTCGTGTTGAGCTCGACTGCTGAGGACGAGGATATTGAGGATCGAATCTCGGTCGGATGAACTGGGGGAGGTTTTCCACTCTCCCTACACGCAAAAAGGGTCACTTCCTCTAATTCAACCTTCCTAATCCATTAGCGTAATTAATACTTAAAGCGTATAACCCGAACGGGTAGTAAGACGCGGTGCTATATAATAATAATAATAATAATAATGTTTTTTAATTATTTTATTCTTGTAATTTTTATTTTTTTAATATTTAACTCCAAGACCTGAAGATGTACCCTTAGGTACATCGGGATTGGATAAAAAAAAAGTAAATTTCTTTTAAATCCTAAATAAACAGTGATTGATTTATTGATTATTATTACTATAAATATTGATACATTGAAGAGTTTGTGTATTTTTATGTCTGTCTGTCATGAGCCTTGTGATATCTATTACACGTAGAGGTATGAAAGTTAAAAATTGGTGGCCCCTGTTTACGAAAATATACACCTCGAAGCTGAAATTTTAACATTTAGATATTTTAAATTAATTAAAACTGTGTCGTAGGCAATAAAATGAAGATGTTTTCCCTTTCTGTTTGAATCAAAGAAAAGCATTCATTCCCTGGGGAGGTTCCGCAAACAATTGCGTGGCTACCCTG
>CABFVX010006868.1:15000-35999 GCA_902151425.1 Timema shepardi
ACCAACATAACAAAAAGGATATTATAATATTGACTGTGCTTAATTACTTGCTGGGTCTACTTTCATATTTATATCAAAATTATGACAAGGCAGGTACAGTTATTTGTTTTCAAAAATTATTGAACGTTTGAAGCGATATTCTCTTTTAACTTGACCATTTGCCATTTCATTTGTTTAATTTTTTTTAGCACCACGTAAAACTACTCTTTCTGGTTAGACGCCCAAGTACTAATTATGCTAGTGAATTTGAAATTGGGAAGGTTGAATTTAGAGGAAGTGAACTTGCATTTTCGTGGAGGAAGAGTGGAAAACCATTTAGGAAATACCACCCCAGTTCACCCGACCAAGATTCAAACCTCAATCTCCCCCGTTCTCATCAGGTTATCTCAACATGAAACTAGCGTGTTGTCTAATTACGCCCCCGAGGCGGGTAGGCATTTTATTAATTTGTTCAGATATTTACCCCGTGATAGCTGTCAAATGCGTTGATCAATTTAACCGTAAACCATATATTATCGAGTACGTAGTTTGTAAAAGTTTGAGAAATATTGTGAGATTGACGTCTTGAATCACGCGAACATTGGTTATTTCTTATAAATATTATCTACTATTGAAGGTTTTAGCGATTTGTTCTCTGTCTAACTTGATTACCAAGTACAATAAATGGTACGGTTCACCACACAGATTTATCTCCCCGTTACATAGAAATGGAGATATTTAATAAAAAACTATTAACTAAATAATATACTTTGTTGCAGAAACATTATTGATAGTAAATTGTACGACACAATCGTATAGATTTTCTCATATTGTATATTAAAGATTGTAAGAAAATTTTCAAAAGTTTTTTTTAACAAACTTGCTTTAAGTAAGTTTTCCTCGTAAAATTAAACATATAATCCTGCTAATACCAACACACACTCCTTATGTATAAGCTTTAAGCCAAATTGTCCAAATATTTCTAGCAAATTTCAAACTTTCAAGAATAAGCTTTATGCAAACTAACCTAATTTTTTTTTTTAGTTTATAAAAATAGAAGTTTATTCTGATATATCACGAAACAATCCATAGATATTAATTTGAGCTCAATGTTCAAGATAAATTTGTAAAATATCAAATTTTATACCATTGATCATGAGCAAACTGACCTAAGTTAATTTAGTTTATAAAAACCAACATACATGATCACGTAAAATAGTCTCCCGATACCAATTCTTAGCAAAATCATTTGAGCTAGTTTTAAAAAAATTTCAAATCTCACAAAAACCAATCATTAGTAAAATATTATAAAATATGTTTTCCAAAAAAAGAATTATTTAAAATTGTCTAGAATATAAACTATTTATATATACCCCTTTTGAAACAAACCACCACAAACAGATGGCTGTGGTATATCTGACTGTTCGAGGGTCGATCATTCGTCGCTAACGATTCTCCACTCCAACTTACACTTAGGAAAGAAGGACTCTTATCAATGGACGATTCCTGTATATCTTAGTGGCAGAGCATTTGTGCACCAACAAAGATACCGGGTTCAATATTCGTGGCAATGTGTCATCTTTAAACTAATTTAGTTAGTATTTAAAAAAATATATCACTCGTTAGTAAAATATCCTTAATTAAAGACTAGAATATATTTATTTTTAAATCCTGATGTATTGCCCTATAACATATAGATATTATGTGCTTAGTTACTATAGGGCATTAGGAACTTGAAAGTTCATTTAACACTCCACTTATCATTATCTTGAGCTAGATCCATCCAGTCCACTTAATTAAAACCTATCCCTATTTTCATATAGTTCTATCCAGTCCACCTTATTAAATTCTATCTCATTCATATTCATTCTAATGTTATCTTCTCTATGGTATCTTACTATTGTGATTGACAGTCAGTACCTGTACATGGTTCTAGAATCTCCCATTAGCTTTGCATGTCCTGCCCACCGTTATCTGCGAGACTTTATTATTTATATCGCAGTGAGCATGTTCCTAGACCCGGGCTGATTAACGTCATCTAATTATCAGTCTCTCTTTTACCGTCTCAAGAGAACGTAGGGTGAGGACACGTACGTTTTCTTTGTTATTGTATCTCTCTCTCTGCACTTGTCCTCTCTTGGGAGCGTGCTGGTCCCTATCTTCTTATGTTGTGATTGGCTTAAACTATTCTTCCCCCCTCCCGTTTTCGTTGTTATTGTATATCTCGCTCTGCACTTGTCCTCTCGTGGAAACGTGCTGGTCCCTGTCTTCTTATGTTGTGATTGGCTGAAACTAGTCTTCCCCCCTCCCGTTTGCGCTCAGTCGGGAATAGTAATTCTGGTATATGGTTCAAGAGGGAGAATAGATATAGACTGCATTGTACGTACAGCTGGTCGATCGGCTAATAGTTACATTTCTGTTGTCCAACTTCAGCTTGTCAGCGCCATATATTTGANTACTATTGAGGTTGTGGAATTGTATGTCGAATTCTAGTCGGCCAGGACGCTGACAATGTGTATCCAGCCAGTAATATGAATGCCTATGCTGATCTGTATAATGGCTCGTTTCGCGTGTACTTTTTATGACAAGGTTGAAAGTGTTGTGTATATCGCAGTTGGCATTTCAATATTTGGCTTACTTTTTGGTGTGATGTAAAGGTATTCAATTGTTTTGAACCAGGGCCTCTAGAGTGCCTAACGTTAGTTTGTTGTGGGTCAGTCGGGCTCGTTTCAAATATGAGACCTATGGGTCAAGAGGGGCAAGGTTGTACCTAAAGCATTAGTCTAGTTATGTTAGGAGTGCTTATCTGTATTGTATTTTATGGTACACGGCTTATCCGCCCCCACTATTTAGTTAGGATAGAGTTGATATGACTGCAGAGTCAATTAGAAGCTAGTTTGTAATGTGACGCCTTATTCAGAGTAATTGCCAAGGGAGCGTCACCAAGCGCTATTCAGGAAAGTCAGTATTTGTGAACCTTGTTGTGTCTGATGGATTTAGTAGTATTGCCCTAATGCTTTTTGTCAGCTGGTTCCTTAAGGCTATGTGTAGCACAAGTAATGTTCTTTATGGTTAGTTTAACTTTAGTGTTGGGTGGACTGCCGCATCAGGTGCAATGTAATTTATCCTGGAAAACAGAGATACTCTATTATTATAAACTTTTATTGTGGAATTAATACTAAATATATAGCATGTGGCACGGATACCATAATTAGGGCTTAGTTATTCCCAATTATAGTGGTACTACCCGCCTCGGTGGCGTAGTTGGCTAACGCATTAGTCGTGTTGAGCTCTACTGCTGAGGACGGGGAGATCGAGGTTCGAATCTCGGTCGGGTGAACTGGGGGTGGTTTTTCCTAAATGGTTTTCCACTCTCCCTCCACGCAAATGCAGGTTCACTTCCTCTAATTAAACCTTCCCAAATCCTAATCCAATTAGATTAATTTGTACTTAAAGCGTATAACCCGAACGGGTAGTAAGACGCGGTGCTAAATATTATTATATTATTTAGTGGTACTGTGCAGGTGTCTACTGGTGGCGACTTAGACGTTCTCTTAGTATAGACTGGATTTATAATGGAACATAATAAACGAGGCAGTATCTGCTACTGTACTAGCTCTATTGTTGAAGGCACCTAAGCTTAAGCCCAAACGGTTAGTATTAAAGGGTATTCTGGATTTAATTAAGTTTCTTGCCAATCATCAGGGCAGGCTATTAGCATGGGGTACAAGCTCTGATTACTACCCTCTTTACTCCTATGGTCTTGGTTTTATGTAGCTCACTTGTTACCTTCATGAGTTGCTCGTTTTATAACGGCTGCCTGACTAACAAGCGTTCATAGAGTTGATACTTGACATGCTATACTTGTCTGGTTGCGCTGAGCTTAGGCGACCCATTCAACCTATAGCTTTGTTCTTTGTTAGCCGTGTGTTCTATAATCGCCAACATACTATCTTAGCTCTCCATCACGTCCCCCTTGATGGAGAGAACAGAAACCTATTGAACAAATCTTTAGTATTTACTGTATGAATTATATATCAAATTTAAATAAAACTGTTTTCTCTGTAATCATGACTTTATGTAATTGCTACCTTCTCCATTAATATGGACCTCAACTTACTGAAGAGTATGCATGCATTTCTCGACTCTATTATTTTCCTAATTTCCAATCTAATATCGCTACTGTAGTTGAAATTGTTCCTAAACATTTAAACTCTTTAACCCCGTCAAATAATATGTTGTTCGCAGTAATCTCTAAATTATCATCCACAATCTGTTTTCTGTGTGATAATACGAGTATAATTAGTATTTTCAGCATTCACTTCCAATCCTATTTCCTTATACGTATTATATAACATCTGGATAGAATGTTTTAACAAAATATATCAAACCTTTTCATATCTGCGGCCAGAGACAGAGAAACAAACAGTAATATACAGAATTGCTACATCCACTTTTAATTTCTCTCAACACATCGTAGCGAAGGTATTATGATTGCCAAAAAATTTGAACTCAAGATTTCTATAAATGTTGACGTTTCATGATCCCATGAAAATAAAAATAAAAATATGTGGTTTTTGCAATGCCATCTGTCTGTCCATCTGTCTGTACCTCGGGCTAGAGCCAAAAATATTTTACCGATTGCGCTAAAACTTGGTACCTGAGCTTTTTCAAAAGTTCCCTCTAGGAGTATTTGGGATAAGATATCTATCCTTAAATCTAAGGTTGCAGGGCAAAAAGAAAATTAAATAGATTTTTTCAAAATTTGCTATAATGATTTTGATTTTTTTTTATATCTAGACACTGTTTGTCATTATAAAAAATTGCAATCCTCATTTTCTCGTGAAAATGACTTTGAGGGTACTTTACATAAGATAAATGTTTCAATTTTTAACATATCCCCGCCACTATTTGAGATAGGAAATAGCTTATCATTGTAAAGTTGTGGTACTGTTAAGGAAACAAATAATTTTTTTTACTATATTTTTACAAAAACAATAGTTTCTGAGCTATGAGCAAATATATATACTTTTTAATTCAGGTATTTGAAAATGAATCTGACGATTACGCTCTTTGGTGGACAAAGATATTTCTCTTTTATATGTATTTCTGTAACAATGTTCCTAGTTCCTAGTGCCATAGAGTAAGTGAAAGTGTATATTATTTCATTTATGATCCTTGGTGCGGGGTTATTACAACAGTGTATAGATATATTATTTCGTTTCAAAAACTTCACGAGTTTTTAGTAAAGGACTATTTTTAAGAAAAAACAGGAAATTGACAGTGTAGTTCACCGTACTATTATGTGTGTAATGTTATACAATATATGTGTATTTAACAATAATTTAATCAAAACCTTTAAGGCTTATTTCTAGGAAATCGATACTTTATTTTTATGACCTTCTGTAAGATACCCTTAATTTTATGATTATATATCTAATTTTTAAAAATCTTTGAGGAAATTTTATAAAAACCCTAGCTATCAGGTTCAGTAAAATGATTTAGGCTCTAGGCCGAGATACAGACATTAAGGCAGATATATAGATGGCAATAAAAAAAACTACTTTTTTTTGTTTCAGTGCGTTATGGAACGTCTTAACTTATTAAAATTTCGAGTTCAATAGTTTTGGACGATCTCAAATACTTCTCTCTCCAAAGAGTCAAGAAGAGTTAAATTTAAACTTCAGTTCCAATGCGAAATAATAGGAGATATTTTAATTTGAAATTCAAAGATAGATTTTAAGACTCTATACATCATTAGAGCATGTAGGGAACGATGCCTACACTTCACAAAAAAACTAGTATGCTAAGCGGTAACGAGAATTTATTTGTGTGGGTGGACAAGAAAGCCAAAAAATAAAAAATATATATAGAAATATATTTTACGGAAAAGACTTCCATCACCCAAAATTTCCAAAATTATTCGATATATGATGTACCTAAAAGCTATTTGGAGTGGTCCTCCATAATAATTTCTTTTAAATTAAATTGTTTTATAAGCTCTCTGGAGTAGTCTTCCCGAGAGAGTGTTTGAAAATGTGATAATTCTAGAGGCTTTTTAAAAAAGTCTTAGTGTAGCAAATTTTTGAAAAAATTGGATTTTTAATATTCCGTACCTTAAATTGTATATATATATATATATATTCCTTAAGAAGCTATTTACAGTAGTCCTCCTCTATATAATTCTTAAATTTGAGTGCCCCTCAAAGTTATTTAATTTATAGTAATCCTCACTTTAATTATTTCTGACAGTGTGGTGCATTTAGAATTTATTCAAAGTGTTATTTTCGCTAATTTTTTTAAAAATAAATGCATTTTGTGTTTATTTGTAATTTAGTTCAAGTCTTTCAACTTCATTTTCAAGAATATTATGAGGTGTAAAATACATCTAAAGGGGACTAGTTTATTCCTGGACTGAGCAATCCCCCCCTCTAAATGCCATTCCTTGGTTTCACTGTAACTAATTTAAAGTGATCCTTCCCCCATTTTTCGGGAATTATATTCTGTAAAAGGTAATTAGAATAGTCCAAACACCATTTTTTAATTTTAATGCTCCTAGAAGCTATTTGGACTATGTTTTACCTCAAGAAATTTTCGGAAATTAGATGCCTCTAGAAGATATTTAAATAGTTCTCATGCATTTTGAAGAAACTTTTTTAAATTTTGGCTTTTAGAAGGCATTTAGATTGATCCTTAGATTGATCCTTGGCTTATTTTTCTTTTTTTGATAATTTAATTTAATACTTAAAAAATGATTTTTGGAGTTTAATATAAGAAGTTCTCTTAGCTTCAATTTCGATAATCTCATGGAATTTTAAATATATCTAGGGAGGAGGGATAATATTTATTCCAGGTGGGGGAGGGGGGAGGGAGAATTATTTTTAGGAGACACTATCCCCCATCCCCATCCGGCTCCACTGCTACTGAACATGTTTTGTAAGCTATTGCAATTTCGGCCTTAAAACAATCTTATCAGAGTCCTGTGTTCACAGAACAAACATCTACTACAGTCCAAATTTCCTAATATGAACCTAATATGACAGCTATAAATTTACTATATCTACATTCACGTACACATACGTGAAAAAGGGTGCTCATGCAAGTCATGTGCTGTGTATGTGTCACTTTTAATAGAAATAATCATTGCTTATAAAATAACACTAACACTTCTATAATAGAAAGGTTTTGTCATAGTAGATTGCTTTATATATATTTTCCATATTTTCTAAAATTTTCTTCCTACCAAAATCTAGTATATTTTGCTTGCGTGCCCCATAGCCATCCCAGGGGTTCACGTTCATTGGTTTATGAAGCGATGCTCTATATATTAGGAAACATAATAATTTTAAAGACTTTATATTTGCTCTGAAATTTTGTATATGCAATTATTAATTATTTTATGAAGTGGAGGTCATAGTGAGGCCTGAAATAAATCTTAATGTGACCTTATAATACAATAATATAGTAAAACTATTTTTTAAATTATGTAGTTATTAAATTATTATAAAAATAATGTCTTTGAATTCCTACTTTTTCATAATAGTAATTAAAATTTATATTGCATGGATCTGTAGTATGATGCAGTAACAAAAAGAAAAAGAAACGTTGACCTAATGTGCTATTATTACAAAACAAACACAAAAACAAGCCAATCAAAAAAGTGCATCTATAATAATTCAAATGTCTTACCTATCAGTGTATTGTCCTCTGTATCTGTCAAGATGACGCTGTGATACCCTCAAGCGAACAGTTTCTATCCACTACTAGTTCTCTACTGTGCTCAAATCAATTAGCTCAGTCTTATTTAACTACCATCAAACATGCGTGTCATGCCAGCAACCTTGGCCGAGATCCAAAATAAAAAAAAACTATTTTCAAGATATAAAATTGCTGGATCACTACTGAATTAGTATTTATTTCATAAAATATAATACAAAGTGATTGGTAAATATGTGAGTCATGCTGATAATAGCTTAGATTTTGATGTCCTAAAATAAATCAAAAAATAACCAGTAAGATTGGCTAGGAATTCTAAAAACATCACTTTAAAATTTTAAAATACGGTGATAAATGCACATCACTAAATAAATACTCACCTAACCAATAGAAACTAAAAATATTAATATTTCTTTATATATTTAGTTTTTATACATATTAATATATATATATATATATATATATATACACGAAATAAGAATCCTTTAACATTTTTTATTTAAGGTATTGAACCTGATGAACCAGATGATTTTATCAGCACATACCTTATAAACTAAGTTAAATTTAGAACAGACACAACACCCAACCCCCTGCCGTCACTACACCACTGTGAAATGGAAGCACATTTCATCAGTGATAAAGCTTTTAGCCATGCTATGAATCAAACCCGGAACCCTTAGCTCAGTAGACAGACACGCTACCGACTAATCTAAGGAAGTTGGGAAATCCTTTAGTAACTAAACAATCCTCTTCAGTGGCCAAATGGTATAAGTCGCCACTCTTGCAATAGACTAGACTAACTATGATAAGGGGATCAGGGTTTGAATCTTTTTGGGGTGTAGTGAAGGCGGCTTTTATAAATGGTTTCTCATTCTCCCTCTACGAAAATACTGGTACACCTATTCTAAATTCAACCTTAATTTACTTTACATCAATTACTATTTCCAGCCTGTGGCCCAGGTCATTTTTTATTCAAGCAATATACTTTCCACTACCGGCTTGCTAGGCCTGTCTTAGATTAACGTGTCTTATAATTATTTATCTTAAGGCTAGGACAGACCCAACATCCAGTCCTTGGCAGTTAATTTATAAATTTGAAAGGGCAAACCCATATTTTCATCAATGATAATATTTTTTGGCCATTCCGGGAATCGAACCTGGGATCCTTAACTCGGTAGGCAGAAACTGAGATAAGGTATTGGATTCTCATGCCTAACATATTGGCTTAGTTATTACATAGACTTATGAGTACACTCCGAATGGATAGTACGATGCTATAAAAATTATTCTGTTCAATATAATATTGATATACAAATATCTGCTTCAGAAGTAATATCTATCTCCTCCTGACACAACCTTCTCCAAATTAAGGTGCAGCTTTTCAAATAGGAATGTGTATTTTCTAGCACGCAAAGAGGATTCAAATCTCGTTAAATGAATTATCTTTTCATTCCGTCCACTGTTTGTTGAAAACTTTATTTTTGAGTATTTATGGATCCATAAAAGATAGATATAGCCTAAAAATATTATTTTTCAACATTAATAGTTAAAATTGACTTAAAAATGACTAGAAAATACTTGACAACTATGCAAACATAGAAAACATCTACTGAAAATCCAAGATAATATAAAATAAGTGATGATTAACTTAATAAAACCACATTTCCACAACCAGGTCATCATTAAACAGAATGTATGTAATGTACAGTACATTACAGAATAAGATAATTATCTGTGATGTACCAAATAAGAGATGACATGTCATAAAATTCCGGGTCTTTCTGATGATTTTAGTTGACAACAATATTACAGACAAACTTAAGATTATAATACAACAACACAGAGTTATGTAAGTGTACACATCTTGTAATAAACAGACGTATCTTACAAATATGATTTCATTCAGTCATCAAGATAAACAACATGACTTGTGTATGTGTTTGTATATACACACAAACACACGAGTCACGCTGTTTATATATAATCTATATATATATAATCCTTTGTTTAGTATTTAGTCTAAATTACACATTTCGTATCCTTATAGTTTTAGTTCGCCGTCCTTACTGTAAGAAATTACCGCTACCATAATATAATCCTCTTCATAAAGTCTCAATCCATTAAGTCTTTCCTTAAGAGATCACCGATACTAAAACCAATAATGTCGTTTAACAAAGTCCTTATCCGGATTAGTTAAATAATCCCCTATCCGATAGTATATTAATGTTCAAACAATTTAGATACGCAAGTTCTTATTTTATTAGCTCGCCCTCAGAGTAACATTTTGATGTGCACAGAGTATCCAACTCCTCAGCATGATACTTTAAAATTTTTATAAACTTTAACATTCTAACTACCATTGTTATAGAGGGTTTCGATTAACTAAGTATTGTTAAGTAAATAAATTAAATTAGGGGTATGGATTGACGTTAAAGTATCATTCATATTGAATTAATTTATGAGAATTTTTAAATTATATCGAGTCTTCTTTTGCCTAATTTTAATGACTGTTGTAAGAAATGTCACTGAATGGCGATCATTACCTTAGTTAAGATCAATTAAAACAAACATATTTTTTTAAGGTTTATACTTATTTTGCTTAAATTTCTTTCTTTATATGGTTAGCAAATTAAACTTTCATATTGAAAGACACAGTATCAATCTTTATTTGTTTAGCACCGAGTGTTACTTCCTGCTCAGGTTATACGCATATATACTAACTACGTACGCTAAAGAGCTAAGGATGAACAATGTTGAATTTAGTGGAAGAGTACCCGTATTTGAGTAGATCTAGAGTGGAAAGAAATTTTGGAAAAACCACCCTCAGTACAACCTTACAAGATTCAAGCCCCGATCTCCCTGTCATCGGCAATCTATCCCAACACAAGAGTCGTCTTAGACCAGATCTGGAGAGCCTAATTCACCCTACAAGCCACTTTGATGAAATATAATTTTTTGCGGGCCACACATAAAATAAGATTATATTTAAAAAATAGACAATCAAATGTCATAAACGTTTATTTTATTGGTTCATTTTATTATTTACCTACATTATTGAGATATTAGCTTTCTTTGCAACCAATTTTTACTTTCTCACTACCCTACAGGTAGGCCTAGATAGAGTATTATGATATTCAAACAATCGAACATGAGATTTTGATGAATTTCAACGTTTCATGACCCCCCAAATCAAGAAAAGTATTTTTTAAATTTCCGTCTATCCGTCTGTCTCTTCGTCTTTTTGTCTGTACTTCGGAGCAGTGCCTAAACTATTTTACCGATAGGGCTAATACTTGGTATTTAGGGGTTTAATAGAATTGCCCAGAGTATATTTGGAATTGGATAACTAATCCAAAAACTAAGGGTAGTTAAATTAAGGGCGAAAAGAGAAAAAATCGATTTTATAAAAGATTACTTTAATGGTTATGGTTAAATTTTATTTCTAATAATTGATCAATATTATTAACCAAATGGCTACCCTCAATATTTCGTTAACATTATTTTAAGTATTTCGGTATTACAAGTAGATTCTAATTTTTTATCATATCTCCTTAGCTCTTTGAAATATGAAATTACTCATCATTGATTATATGTAGACCTATTATTAATAAAAATCTCTCACCTGAACCATATTTTTTATAAAGCCTATCATTTTAAAGCTATACGTAAATATATATATATTATAATTTTTCGAACACTAAATTATTAAACTAAAAAAAAATCTTACTTGAAATGTTGATGGATGTAGAAGTCTCATGAACACCCAAACCCTAAAAAGTTGTTTTTAAATGATAGTTGTATGTGTTTCTGTTTAACCCTAACATTAAGAGTAGCTTAGTCAAGGGCTAAAAGAGAAAAAAATAGATTTCCTCAAAATCTACTCTAACTTTTTTGATTAAAATTCATTCTTTGGCGTTGATTAAGATTATAAATAAAATGGTATATTTTCATTTTCCTATGAAAATGACTTTTAGGGTGCTTTAAAGAAGTGGAAAATTCCGTATCTCAGCAATTATTTGAGATACTAAATAACTTATCATTTCAAATTTATAGTACTATTAAAAATAAAAAACTTTTATATTAACTATATCCTTATAAAACCAACAGTTTCTGAGATATTTGCAAATATATTAATACCATTTGGTGAGCTTTAGTTTTAAAGATATACTATTTAAGGGTGCTACATGGTTAGAACATTGAGAAGCGTTGCAGACGTTTATAAATCCCGCTTTATTTAAGATGTGGTTGGATATTTTATAATATGGTTTTCAACAAAATGTTGGCGAAAGTTATCAACAGGTATCTCGCCCATTTTAAAAATTGAATTCTAAGTTCAAATTTTAAAGAATTTTTACGACACGTTATGAAAAGAGTTGTACTTCTGAGATTAAATTAATAGGCTAGAAACCTAGATATTGCGTTCCCTTATCAAATAAAGTCATATTTGGATAGGGTCACAGTAGTAGTTTTTAAGAAAATGCAGGAATGTTTTATTGGGTTCTATTACTAAGTTATCAATAACAGTATTTTTCTCCTTGAAGTAAGTAACCACCTCAACCATCCCCTCGGAAGGAAGGGTGGAAATATATATAATCTTTACCACCCTCTTATACCAGAATACACTCTTTTAGTTTTTTTTGTTTTCACAAAGGTAAGTTGATGTTGACAAGAAACAGTAGCTAATGAACGCGTATTTTTTGTGGCATTGTAAAAACACATAGGTGTTTAAAAATATTAACATCCATCCAAATAATGTATTGTCGTGTGTGTAAGTGTGTTCATTATTAGTTTTATTACTATAATTATTAGTGAAACTATACAATATTTTTTATTCAACTAGCTTATCAGTTTTATCACCCGATAATCAAATGTTTTTAATATTGTAGTTTTGCGTCCAAAAATGGATGAACCTTTAAGTAAATAAGATAAGCGAAGAGGTAAAAAATTAAAACTGTGGCTAAGTGCTCGCTATTAAATTTAAAAAAACTGTACGGATCTCCTTACGGACTTCCTCTCTTTATTTTTTTTAGATGGAGATATTTACTCAAAATTTGTAATATATGTCAAACGAACTCATACACTTGTAAACCCGAGCACAAATAATTGCGTTATACTTTTACGTTAAACATGTTTTAAATCCCGGATTTAAATTTTATGATTTTATTCTTAAATAATTAAAGTCCTCATTAGTATATTTGTACCAAAAATAAAATATCTATATTGGATCCACAACGGTCATAACTTCGTATTAAAATTTCAACTTCCGGTTAAAACTTTCAACATTTAATTAGGGGCTGTACATCTTGTGGTTATTGAATTTTTATTAAATTCCTCGTTTATAAGTTAGACCAATAAAAACGGTAAATATGGACTATTGAGTCTAAAATGTTCAAATATTTTACAAATGTTGTACAAATATTTTCCCTAAGAGGTTTAAGAAAAAAGACATACACTTTTAAAGAGATCTACTTATTTACTTACTCTATGGAATTAGAGAAATATTGCGTTAAAACATATGTTGTGTCTCTGTACAAATTAAGTTCACAAAAATGTATTTGCCAATGTCTTCGAAGCTATTAGTTCTATAAAGTTATACTTCAAATAAAAGTTTTTATTTTAATAGTACTACAATTTTGCAATGATAAACTATTTAGTATCTTAAATAGTTAAGTATATAAGGAAATTTACGGTTCTTTAAAGTACCCTGAAAAATATTTTCATAGGAACATGAAAATAGAAATTTGGTTTATAATTTTAATCAACGCTTGGATACGAATCTTAATCAAAATCGTTAAGGCTGATTTTGAGAAAATAGATTTTTTTCTCTTTTTGCCCTTTACTAAACTACTCTTAATCTTAAGGTTAAAAAGACACACAGACAGACGGCATTGCAAAAACCACTTTTTGGAGTTCGATGGGTCATGAAACGTTGACATACATTAACATCTCGGGTTATATTAGTTTTGATGTTTGCAATACTTTAAATTTTGTGTTCGAAAAGTTTATATATATTTGCGTTTTGCTTGAAATTGATTGGTTTTGTAATAATATGTTTCAGATAAGATATTTGTATTATAAATAGATCTACATGTTTGCAATGTAAGTAATTTCATATCTCAAACAGTTTCGGAGGTAATATTATAAAATAGAATATTTGTATTAAAATTAGATCACTACACATTTTCAATGATAAGTAAATTAATTTCTCAAATAGATTCGGAGATATAAGAAAAAAAAATTTACGCATTAGACCAGGACCCATAAAGTCATTCTGCTGAATTATTGAGAGTAGCCATTTTGTCTGAAATATTTATAAATGTTTTGAATGGAAATTAAATCAAAATCGTTAGAGCCGATTTTGTAAAAATTGAATTTTTCTCTTTTTTCTTTTCAGTAAGCTATCCTTAATTTTAAGGTTAGATATCCAATACCAAAAAATGGTCTGGGCAACCCTATGAAAAAACTAGATACCAGGTTTCATCCCGATCGGTAAAACAGTTTAGGATATACTATACTCCAAGGTATAGACAGACGGAAATCCAAAAGCCACATTTTTGTATTGGGGGAGCGGGGTATCGATATTCATCAAAATCTCGAGTTCAATTTTTTTGATGGTCACAATAATTCCTCTGCCTGTAAGATAGCGATAAAGTAAAAAGGCGAAGACATTTTTGGTAGTTTTGAGACGTGGTGTTGGAGAATAATATATAAGATAAAGCAGATTGGATCAGGTGACTAATTGAGAGGTTCTAAGACTAGTACATGAAAACAGAACCATTACCTAAGTGGTTATAGAAAGAAAGGCCCACTGGATTGGCCACATTATGAGAAGAAATGGCTTACTAAGTGATATCGTAGGAGGCAAAATAGAAGGTAAAGGGCAACCAGGAATATTATGCATTCAAGTGACTCATGATCTCAAACAAGGAAAGAAGATGAAGTTTCACGATCTAAAAGAGGAAGCTTATAGTAGGACATTCTGGAGGACTCAATTTGAACGAGGAAATGGACCGTTCTTAAGACAAAACCCCTAATAATGTAAATAATACAAACGTGTATGAATATAATTTCCCTTTAAAAAGTGATAAACGTATACCGACCATAATTTCCCTTCATTACGTAATATGCGTTAAATAAACAAGAGAGCTCTTTATTTTTTGATACACGCTGTGGCAGATCTACATAAAATAGCGTCTATGGCAAGCACTGAAATGGCGTCCCTGTCCAAACAACTGACACCCATATTTTAAACAGATTTACCACAATACCAGCTCAAAAACTAGACCAGCTCATTAATCTTGTATTTAACACACAAAGGCGATACAAGAAATTTACCAATTATACTTACTGACGCAAAATGATATATAATGTGCTTAAAGTCTGTTGTTTCTGTTTCTTCTTTTTACACAATCAACAGAGCAAGATAAAGCAATATTCTTTTACCCATAAGGGATTTCAAATACGAAAGTATTAGTTTCAGCTCTCACAGCTGGCGATGGTATCTGAATAGCACTGTGAAGATTGGGGAAAATGCTCTCATCTCCATACCGAACAATACATTCTAGAAGATTTTCAAGTCTTGATTTACGTGTTGGCCCGTATTGATAAAAACATTCAACAATCTAAAATGTATTCATACAGTTGCTGTCCATCAACATCACAACTGTTTAATTTTCCCAAATGTTCGTACTTCTGCTTAAAATCATTAATATTGTTGTCATAAAACAGTTCCTTGACATCAATGAGAAGGTCAAAGAAAGTCACTTCTTACTCCACTGGTTTCATTTTCATTGTCTGTCATGTCCTGGATAGCTTGAAGTATCTTCTCAATCTACTTTTTTTTAACAGCCTTTACTGCTTATGTCCTTGCACTCCATCTGGTTTTGTACTTCAACTTCACAACCACAGGCGTAGCGTTTTCAGTTTTTCTCAACACTGTGTTGAATGAAAGACTGAGAGAGAGCTTCGATGTATCAACAAACCGTGACTATAATTGTATTCTGCTTGACTGTTGGTACACCCACCAGGTTGGGCGAGTGATTGTCGCAATTCACAAACATTGCCAGGCTGTTTTGTTCACTTATTCTTTGTTGAACACTACTTCTATTGTAGCTCCATTTCGTTCTTCTTTTCTTCCTGTTCTGTTAAAATTTTCTTTAATTCTTAATAAAAATCAAAGCGACCTTGAACTTCATAAAACAATAAATAGGATTATGTTGTTAATAATATGTTTTTTAATATATTCTCATTTTTAGATAGTATTATTTATTTATTGATAAATAATTAGAAATTTGATAGTAAGACGCGGTGCTAAAAATAAAATAAAATAGAAGCTTTTTTAGTTTAAATATTATTTTACACATAAAAACAAACAAAAAATGTTTAAATAAAGCCTAAGGAACTTTGCACCCTAGGTCCACTCTGTCTTAACGGCCAAGTTCTGGCATGAGATCTTATAATATTATAATATATTCTATTCTATTTTCAGTATGAATCGCATGGATTTAGCTACAATTTGTACAAAAACAAATATTTAGCTTTTAATTCAGTAGTAAATAATATAACAACTAAATATTATTTAAAACGAAAAAGGTATTTGGAATAAAATGTAAAAGAAATTACTAATGAGTAAACAGAAACTGATCAGTGACGCCCCCCGTTAAGTGGCGCTCCAGCCACCCAGGGCAAATGCAATACCCTAACTAGATCATGGGTTTCCAAGCTAGGCGTCGCGTCACGCCTATAAGGACAAACTTAAACTTATAATATATAGTGAAATGTAACATGTACATTTTTAATACGTGTACTCGTACATATTTTAAATACGGTAAAAAAATCATATAAGAAGACATATGTTTTGCCATTATGAACAAATTGTACACATGAGATTATTTACAGCAAAAATATGTCTACTCTATTTCCTTCTTAATGAGTTCAGTAATTTTGTTCTAATTGTGTATTGTTACATTTAAAAGAATGCAATCTAGTAATGTAAATTACAATTTTCTTTTTAAAAATGCCACCATATCAAATTTGTAATTTAAAAAAATATATATATTGGGTACAAGAGCGTCGCACGGAAATCGTGACAATTGAAGGGTGGCATGGTCTCAAAATGTTTGGGTGCCCCTGCCCTAGACCCACCACTGGATATACGTGAAGTGAACATGGTTATTATTATTTAGACACATGCGTATATTGAACATGATTTGAATTTGTTTAGTGATATACTGTGGAAATGTATTGAAAATAATATTATTAAACGTTTTTGAAGGCCTTTATGTGTGGTGAACATAATTTTCTTTTATTGTGTGATCAAGGCCTACGTATTAGTGAAAATAATTTTTCCAAGCATTGTGGTATACGTATAGTACTCATACCCGACTGTGATTTAAAAACCAATGAACCCGTCATCAGCAGTTCACGACGATGATAGCACGAGAATAGAGCCATAGACCAATGATTCCCATAGTGAGTGATACTATCCTCCAGGATTTTAGTTTTGTGAGATGGTAAATAATTTCAAATAAGTTGTACGGAATCGTATGGGCTTTTACTGATATTGCAGGAGTAATTTTATGCTAATAAATACAGGCAATAGAATTATAATGATATTGGTTATGATCACTATAAATTATTTAAAAAGTCATGGATGAAATTAATTTTTCTTTATAGTAATATAGGCCCCTATGTAGAGTATCCTTTTATGATTCATCCATGAAGAAACACGTGCTTCTCAGAAATAATGGGAAAAGGATTACACCACTAAAACTATTTTTTTATATAATATTGCCTGTTAAAAGAACCACTCAGCAGTATTTGGCAAAAGACGCCAATACCCTATATCAATAAGAAGCTAGCCTTCACAACACCTGTCGCCAGGACACTTTCTATTAGTTAGTTTTTACACTGTTGACGAAGGGAGAAAGAGGCAAGGGGTATGTCATATATAAGCTGTGTGTACGTATGTTTAAGGCATCCATGCATCCGCACACACACACATACACAGGTCGCTCTAGCACACATAGACAAGCAACACAGTCAGGGACTCACATATGCACTAGCACTGGCTCTCGCAGTCGCAGTCTAACACAGAATACAATAATTTACGTTATTATTACAAGTGTGTATTGATAAAAAGCATCTAACTGTAGTATGTATAAGTAATTAACAGATGTAATTTGAATAAACCGTGTGTGAATAAACAGCCATCAATAGTTCTCTTTCTTTAATTTTATTAAATATACCAATTTGTTTAGTGCTCGATCACGGAGCAATTAACAGCAAGTTAATCGGTATCTATTCGGTACAGTGATGATAGGTGCTTGACCACGGAGTTATATACAACCTAAATATTATCACAGCAATATTTTACCTGGAAAAACTCCGTAGTATTTTAGAATATTTAACAACAGGATCTTACATTAAATACTGTAGTTATTTTATATAATTTTGACAATATAATCAATTCCTTATGCTTATAAGTTATAACCATTTATTATAAGTTATGTTTTAACGTGTGTTTTAATCATAAGAATTATAAATTATGCTACGTAAGAAGTGCATTTATTTTGTGATCATGTTTTTTTCAAACGAGGAAATATTGACCAGTTGACAAGATAGTATTTCTGCAAGATTATTATCATTGATTTCAGAATATATATTACATTTAACTTGAGGGTCAGGGCTGTAGCAGTATCAAAATCTCAGAAGGGGGAAGTAGGTTTAAAAAAGGTTGAGAGTTACTGCTTTGAGCTATGCAGATAGTGAAGTCAAATATAGTTAACATTGCATTCCTTCGTAAGATGCGTACACATATAGTGGACACTGTATCCTTTCATCAGGCGTACGCATATAGTGAGCATTGTCTCCCTTCATTATGTGTACATTGTACACATATAATGGACATTGTTACCTTTCTTCAGGTGTACACATATAATGGACATTGTTACCTTTCTTCAGGTGTACACATATAGTGGGCATTGCCTCCCTTCATTAGGTGTACAGTGTAGACATATAGTGGACATTGTTACCTGTCATTCGGTGTAAACATATAGTGGGCATTGCCTCCCTTTGTCTGGTGTACAGTGTACACATATAATGAATATTGTTACCGTTCATCAGGTGTACACATATAGTGGCCATTGCCTCCCTTCATTAGGTGTACAGTGTAAACATATAATGGGCATTGCCTCCCTTCGTTAGGTGTAGACATATAGTGGACATTCCTTGCCTAAATTTATTTATAGAGTTATATTTAACTTCAACTTTATTTGGTTGTAAAAATATACTCAACACTACTTTCCTTGTTTAGGCTCTCCGCGTAGAGATTGAAACAAACACATTTTACTCGATGGTAAATATAAAGTAAAAGCTATTTTAATCACACACAAAAAAAACACATTTTATATATGACTTATGTAAAAACTATATACATACAAGCTTATTGATAGCTATTGTAATATAATTTTGTTGTTTTAGGAATATTTTGAAACATACAAAATAAGTTATAAATATAAAAATCAAAATAAATAAAACACAATCATAATATTTCTTAATTAAACTAAAGGGTAAGAAAGTAGAAATTATCAATCAGAGGTTTTATAGCCTCATTTGTGTAAAGATAGAGTGAAAAATAATCGAAGGAAAAGATATCAGACCAGACGACTGGAATTACAACCCCGACCTACCCATCACCTGTAAATTAGATTAGATGAGAGATGATTTTGTTCGTGTGCCCACTGGAGAGGGCTATTATTTTCTTAGTCGTGGTTTTATAAGATGTTTAAACAAAAGATTAAAAGAGTTCAAGCTGCTGTCTTGTTGGTATTCACCCAAAGGGTCGAATGATCTAATTTGTCATTCTAACAATAGAATTGGTTGCCAATACGTGGAGGTTAGGGTTCGAATCCCGGTCTGTTATATAAAGGGGATTTTTTCCTGATTGGTCGAGTTCAACTCACTCTCCGCGTTAACTTCAATGCGACGAAATCCTCTAAGGAGGCAGTGAAACATATTGTGTATTTGGGGTTATGTATCAACAGTGTTACAAGTAAACTAACTAACTAACATGCAAAGGCAATGCAGCTCCTGAGACATCTCAAGATGGCGAACTACAAATATGTGCTAAGGATCGCAGGGTTCATCTCATGGATTGGACATAACCTGCGCTGGCCAGGATACGCGACAGCGCGCATATACCGGAGATGCCCCAAAGTGGTTGAAAGGCTCCTGAGACTCCCGAGATGGACGAGAGCCCGGTGGAGACATAATCCACAAACACCGACTACAATCTTCGCGGACGCAACCCCTTGGACCATGGTGGTGTACAATCCTGAAACCAACGAAGCCATGGTCCAAAGGTTCGCAGAAACACTAGAAATCAACAGTGCGGAGGCCGCAGCGGGACTTATTGCTCCTGGACGAGGCGCAGACAGCTGGCAGACTCAACCTAGACACAGTACCAACGTATCTCATGTTAGTGTTATCTATAAAAAAAACTGTATTATTGTCAAGTTGATGTATTCATGTAAATCTATTGATTATGGAAATAAAGGCCAATGGCCGCTTCCCCTTCTCTTCGCCCTGGCTGTCCCTCCCGGGACCTTCCACCGCGTTCCGCCCACGGGCGAAGTTATATAAGCGATGGTAGGCCTGTCTCGGGAGTCAGTCGGGGAGAGGGGGCAGCAACAACATAACTTTTCTTTTCCCTATGATATTAGCTTATTAATTAGTGGATATGCAAATAATCCATACAGGGAGTTTTATGGTTGTGTAAAATTAACCTAAAATAAAAATATTTTGATAAAAAGCTAAATAATAAAGCTATAAGTATCTTATTATTTTATGTAGAGGAATTTAAATCACGATTTAATATACAAGAGCAGCATTACTAGCAACTTGATATAGTAATGTTCTTAATTTTTTTAAACAACTTAATCACTGTCTAAATTTGGAAGTAGATTGTTTGTGTATCAAGCCAGTTGGCTGTTTTAAGATACAAGCCAAAAGAGTGGAAAAGCTGTCACTTTTTCTGGTGAATGAATCATTCCGGCCCCGAGTGACAAGTCTTTCGTCCTTCCTCATTCACTAATCTGTTACGAACTCACCGAAAGATAGATAAGTAGAGAGAAGGGGTGAAATATTTTTTAACTCCCAAAAGGCGACGAGCTATTTATACCTGCCTATGTAGCACCCTTAAGTTTTAACACAATAACTCTGTTAGTTTTATTTATGAAAGAATAATAAACTATTTAAGAACAAAGAGCAGATGCTCGCCACTCGAGATATAGTCCGGAACTAAC
>CABFVX010006869.1:0-15554 GCA_902151425.1 Timema shepardi
CAGCGAACAGTGTGCCACGAAGAGTCTGCAGGTGTGTCCAGGTATTTTGGGGGTAGATCAAAAATGAGCGAGAATTTTTTTAGATATTTTTAAAAATATATATCCATGATCAGCATATTTTTTAAATAACACAATTACTAGGCTTTTTACTAATGACCATAAACAAAATCTTAATACTCGCTATTTTAATGACAAAATATCTCCTTAAGAAACTGATGATGTGCCTGTGACAATTTTAGTGCCTTGTTCAGTGTGCCGTTGAGTTGAAAAAGTTCAAAAATCACTGGTCTAAGGCGTCAATCTCGTGCTAGACTAGACTTCCGATGACGGAGTGATTGGGGTTCGAATCCCGGTCTGGTCTACTGAGGGTAGTTTTTACAGAATTGTTTCCATTTTCCTCACACGCAAATGCGGGTATATTACCCCTAAAATGTTTCCTTCCTCATCCCTACCCCATTAGAGTAATATGTGCGTATAACCTGAACAGGTAGTAAGACCTGGTGATAAAAAAAAACAATTAATTTAAGAAAGTGGGGACACCATTTGTACGGGGCATAAATATTATTTTGGGGATTGTCCCCAAAAATTGAGGAAGACTAGTCAGTCAGCTTAGTGTAGACCCAGCCTGAGATAGAACCAGGGTCCTCTTGTCCACTTGACCCCTGAGGCACACCACAGTTTGTTGATTGGTTCACGTTTTCTCCCGCTAATGGTTGAGAAAGAGAAACCCTCTACAGATTAAAATGTTATATTAACATGAGGAGGAACTTAGAAATTGTCAAGGTCAATGTTTTAAACAGCGGTGAATCAGCGCACTTTGGAGAGAGCTGTTCAGCCGCCATGTTTGTCTTGATTAGCCAATGGCACTATTAGGGTTTGTCTGAAGTTAAATGTTTCAACATTAGAATAATAATAATTATTTCATGAACATTCAGTTAGCCTAGGTCACGTGGCCTACCCTACACTTTAGGCCAATGACGAGCACCCGGCGTGGGAGTTCCCCCAGTTCTCTCCGTAATACGGCCTCTACACGATCAGTCTTAAAAAAAATACCGACAATAATAATGATAATGTACGGGCAGTACTGATGGACTGATGGCCGGTCTGACTAAAGTACTGATGTGAACAGAATTTTCTGATCACATTAGTATCAGTCCGTGAGTCTCGCAAGTGGTGGGAGAGACTGACAAACTATTAAAAAAAACTTAACACATTTGAACCTCGATATCCCCATCATCAATAGTATATTATTTTGCGAGAGTGACGCCTTAGACCATATTATTCCTGCTGTTGCACTTACTGCACTTTGCATACAGGAGCTGGGACCGAGCAACACTAAGACGCGCGGTTCACACTTTTCCAACGTAACAGTTCCTCAGATATACCTGAATATTTCTGGTTCTGAAATGACTCGCGGATCGTCCAGGTGTTCTGACGTAGGAAGGCCAACCCTGAGGTAACACCTCTAGTAATAATCGAAAGCCATCGCCGCGAAAGTAGAAGCGAAAACCACCGACTGGTCAGGTTTCGCTTTCGACAGAAGAGCAACAGGATGCCAAGACAAACTGTCAACATCAAGTTTAGTATCACGTACACTTTGAAAAAAACAACCACCAGACACGAGAAAACAAATTAATTTTCTTTTTTTACTTCCTGTTTTTTGGGTCAACATGAAACGAGCGTGGGATTATTTCAAAATGTCGCCAGCGGTTGTGTGTTGACAGCGAGGCATTTGTTTAGGGAAGCAACGCGGAGTATATCAAGTCGATTTAGAAGGTATTTTTTATATTGGAAACAGGAGCTAAGGCAAGTATTTTTGTTTAGTATATAATAAAATAATTTTTTGGCCAAAATATAATAAGTTTAATTATTATTTTTTGTACATAGAAATATCAACCGTTCTTGAATATTTGTCACGAGTATCGAGTTATCTGAACAGAAACATCTGATTTAAAAAGTCCTGGTCACTTCAGCTAAGCCTAAAAGAATCTGATGGAGCATTATTTTATTTATATGTTGTCTAAAAATGTCCTTTTTTGCTATAAAACTGTAAAAATATGGATCATAGCTGGATCTCCATCTAATCCCATCTTAAGGTCATTCGACCATTAAAATTTCATTGCATAGTTATACACTTGTTAAAATTGTGCAATGAAATGTTTATGGTCGAATGACCTTGAGGGACCTTAGGAAGCAATGAGACGCGTTGCGGGTGCAGATTTCTAGAAATTCTACATTGTTAAAGAGTGGTGTGTTAGGTTAACTCCCCTTATTAAAAACTTTGCATCTTAATTTTTATAGTTTCAGAAATATTAATAAAAAAGGGACCACTACTGTGGGTTAGTGGTCAAAGTTCCTGGCCTCAGCTCTAAAGGTTCCGGGTTCGATCCCCAGCGCTACCGGAGTTTCTGTGAATATAATGCGTTTACAAACTGCGCACATTTTGCTATGTATTTGAAATAGTATTTTAAACGTTTACCTTTTTTCTGAATCATGTCTTACTACCCGTTTGAGGTATCAGAATCCAGTTACACTAACAGGTAAGGGATGAGGAAGGCAAAAACTAGAGGAAATGTACCCAAATGATGGTGGAGGGAGAGAGGAAAAACACCCAGTAAAAATCATCCTCCACACCCCTGGGAGATACGAACTCTGACTTCTAACTCACTAGTAAACCAAACTAGATGAACTTGAGGTTTAGTGCGCGGGTTTTTGTGGCGGGAAATCAATCGGGGGGTTGGGCGATTGAGCTTGTGAACACAAAACGTTTTAATTTTTTTTTTTAGTAATGCGTCTTATTACCTATTGGGGTTGTACGCATATGTACTAATTATATTAATAGGTTAAAGAAGAGAAAGGTTGAATCTAGAATATGTGTACCTGCATTTGAGTGGAGAGAGAGAAAGTGGAAAACCATTTAGGGAAAAACATTCTCAGTACACTCAAACGGGATCGAACTCCAATCTCCCCGCCATCGCCAGTCTAGTCTATTGCGATAATGACGTCTTAGACCATGCAGCCACCGAAGCGGGTAAACAAATAAAATAAAAGTGTGATAAAACTGTTGTTCTTATTTGGATATGCTTCTAATCCCATCACTTGAGCTGAGCTGTACCTTGTATTGAGTTGCTCGCCCGCAAGCGGATGAGCTGCCCCTGTATTACGACAACCGGTTAGCACCGGTTATCTATCCTTAGGGCAGGAGATATACAGCACGAGAAGTGTTTGAGATTGGGCAGTCTTACAACAAAATTACTCTAAATACAATGCAATCAAGAAAATACATGCAGTATGACAAAGAGTCTGAGACGTCAGGCTCACATTGCACTTGATATCTGTTGATGGGCAAGGTCAAATTCATATCCCAGCCAGGTGCAATTTCTCTATGCTTTTCTTTTTAATCTCTTTTCCCCTGGACTAAGCCCTTAATAACACCTCGAGTTGGGATTATATCCAAAATAGTATACTAGAGTATGTCCTAAACAATTGGTCCATTGTCTTGCATATATAACTGAGCAGTCGCTCGGTCGCTGGCTGGCTGATAGTGAGTACATAGCGCGTCCTCGCATTTGGTTGAAAACATCACTATTCCAAGATAGATTTCCAAAAATAGCCGACTCTACACGAGAGCACTAGTATCTATTGTCATGAAATAAAGTAGAGATGTGCAAGACTCAAAAATATCTCGAGAATTCTAGAAAAAAAATATCGTTCTCTTCTTGAAAGTTAAAAATGAATCTTGAAAATTCAAGAAATTTGGATGGTAAAAAAAAAGCTAATAATAGCCCTAATAAATTAAAATTACCAAATCGGGAATATTGTTTTTAATAATACCGTTTTGGCTCAAAAAGAGGCCGCATTTTCCCCCAAAAACATCCTTCATTAAGAAATGTTTTGGTTATATTATACTTATTGTTTCTCAAAACCAAATTTTGACATCATAAGCTGTTAAGTTACACTATACAATTAAATTATAAATGGTATACAATACAATTATTATTAATTGCATTCAAAAGGAACTCAATAAAATATATATTTACTTTAATAGACATAATTTATATTTTTCTACTTTCAAAGGAAGTTTAATCGTCTAGTTCTCGCGTCTCGATATTTTTTTTAAATATTCTCGTCTTGAGATCGACTCGAATTTAAAAAGTAGTTCTCGCGTCTCGATATTTTTTTAAAATATTCTCGTCTTGAGATCGACTCGAATTTAAAAAGTAGTTCTCGCACATCTCTAAAATAAAGTCGAAACATTTTATTGGCGTTTCTTAACTTGTGATACAAAACCGACGTCAAATAATGTTGTTGAACAAGGCAACCCGGGTTTTTTTCTCTCGAGAATAATATGTTTATATGCACCGCGTTTTACTACACATCCGGGTACTCATAAAGTTGCTAACAGTTAGGGATAAGGGAGGTAGAATTTTATAGGAAATACACCTGGATTTTTGTAGGCTTAGGGAGGCATTTAGAAAATACACCCTCGGTACACCTGACCGGGATTAAACCCGGTATCTCCGTCATCAGCAGTCTAGTCTATTGAGAGCATGTCGTCTTGGGGTCCATCTTCAAATGACGGTGTCTGTTCAGAACGTGAACGTTAAATAGTCGAAATAAAAATAAATAAAATGTGAACTGAGTCACTTTCAAAAGGAAACTAAAATTTAATAAATCAATGTGTGTGTGAGAGAGAGAGAGAGAAAGAGAGAGAGAAAGAGCTTCAACAACACAAGAGATAGCGTAAGAGACTAAATTTTAACGAAATTCCTGTGGGCTTCATTTGAAAATAGCGTTTAACTTTCAAGTTGAAATAAAGTGTGCATACTGAGTAATTATAATTATTATGTTGAAGTTACTTTAGTAGTGGCTCCGCCCTGAAGTAGTCTGCTAGAGAGATGGGTAGGGAGGGGGTGGCTGCCATAGCAACCCTCTCCACGGCCCGCCTCCGGAGAAGAGTTTGGGCGTCAAGAGCGCTTGCTCTTCATTTGAGTGGCTTCTTCAAGTAAGTTATGTCTATCGTCCACACACACTCAAAGACTATTTCTCCTGGACATAACATACTGATCGTCCACATGCTTTTGTACTAGCTATAAAAAACAATTTGGCATGTGGCAAAACATATAAATAAATCTTTAAAATTTTAGGTGAAGTGTTGTTTCATTTATTTCAGTTAAAAAGTCTCAATTAGAGTATAATTAAGGATTTAAAAGCAGTTTATATCCTGCGCAGGTCCGAAATGCAAAAAAAAAACTTATTATTATTATTATTTATGAGTACATTGCTCTAATTAAATCCGGTAGTCGATGCAACAAAAGGTGGAAGATTAGATACGTTAGTTCGAGTCAGCTGATGAAGCTTGATATTATAATTGGGATGTGCTTCAGCCAATCAAATAATGTGCTTAAATTAGCGAGCACTTCATTTAAGACTCGTTTTGTCCATTAAGTCTCTTTACTATTTCAATGCAATATGTATCTTTCAGTAGCATTCCCACTGGAGGGCTTGAAGGGGGCTCAAGCCCCCCTACCGTAGTTTGGGGATGCACCGAGATTTACGCAGATCCGAAGAGAAAATAAAAGAGGGGGGCGGGGGCGGGTATGACCATTTAAACATCGTGACCAAAGAAAACATCAAGTACCAAACATCCTTGTGTGATCCTCCCTAGTAGTCCTAATTGATGGTCTTACAGTCTAGGAAGTGGTCTAGTCATGAATATTTCCAAATCTCCCAGTTTCACGCGGGGTTCTATCGAGGAGTTGCACAGTGGCTAGAAATTTACCTTTTATAAATAATCGGTGATTTTTGTGACACTATGCCTATCTGATGGTTAGGCCAACTTTAATTTCGGCCTATTTAGGCTTACTTATTATTTTGTTAGATTAACACGTTTATAATTGTAAAAATATAAATGATCAAGTTAACGATTACCAATAAAAAACTTACAAATAAGCTTCTAGGTGTATATAATGGTAAAAAAAATCCTCCAGTGATTGGGGGGACTCTCCCCCAAAAAAAACCTTAAGGCCCCCTACTTCACAACGACAAGTACGCTACTGGATTATCTGTGTCCACTTAAGACTTCAACAATTGCTTGTCCTAAGTTATAGCCTACACATTATTTTGAATTATCACAATGTTTATGGGCCGTCTCTGATGACCTTGAACAATGGCACACATAGGGATCATGTTGAACAAAACGCAGTCGCGGCATTTGCTGAGAATGTCATTACTTTACATAACAAAAGGAAATTAAATTCTTAGGGTCACGTTTTAACAATTTTTTATTGTGATCAAATTATTCGGCCTTCAAGAAAGCGAAACATTTGATCAACCATACCTAATTTCGGAGATTTCAAAACACGATTCCAATCAATATTCATAATTTAATGGATCAACTAGGTCAACTGGACAATCAGCCAGCCGTTCAACAAGTGCGCTGAATCGAGGGATGTGCTGTATCTTTCGGCAACAAGGACTACTGACCGTCTTACGTCGACCGCCCATGCGTTACCACGTTCACGATCTTCAAGTTTACATTGCTCAACATGTCCCGATAAGCTAGTTCACAAATAAAACATCAACATTCCTCAATTATTATGACAAATTATCACATTATAGCAGCATAAAGTTTCATCGCTAGCAGTTTACGCGCAACAAACGGTTGGAAAGTGAAGGCATACTAGCAGTAGCGGATTTAGGCTTAGGCCCGTGAGGCCCAGGCCTAGGGCGGCAAATTTTGAGGGGTGCCAAAATTTTTAAGATGACTAAAATTAAAAATCGATTGGGTTTTCTGTAAACTGTAAGACCAAATTTTAAAGTTTATTTTATGTTTAATTTATACCTGAATTAGATTTCTTATTATTATTGTTATTATTTTCATTATTTTATACACACACATATATGTATATGTATATATATATATATATATACTGTTACAAAAAAAAAAGGGCGCCATATCGTCTCGGGCCTAGGGCGTCCTCAAACCTAAATCCGCTACTGCATACTAGCCAACGATAAAAACTTGAAGAATTTCGAGTTCATTAATATAAAAGCAACGGGAAATATTAGTTTACATTCATACCCCAGGGAAATTCGCTTGCAATAATAAGCATGACTGGTAGTATAATAATTGCTTACAATGATCGTGCTTAGGATTTTTTCCCCCTCACATAAAATAGTCAAACTAGAAAAAAGTTTAGAAACAAAAGAATAATCTGGTTCACAATGCTAGACCCTACTCCTTATTTCACAAAATATCCAACAGAAAATACTTGTTTATAAAACCAAATGCAACTGGAAATACTGGCCTGCTAGATAGCCCAAAGATATATGTTTATAATAGAAGTAAAGTGGGGAATTTTATTTACATTAGTAACCCAGCAGGAAATGGTTTCATAGAGTTAATATATAAAACAATACATATGGCTCACAATACTGATTAAACTTGAACATTAGTTTAAAAAGTACTATCCCATCGAAAAATACCTGTTTACTATAGCCTAACGCTAAACAATAGTTAGTAATAATAATAATAATAATAACTCACCTAAACTACTATATTACAATAGTCATTCAATTAAAAACAATTGATTACAATGACAGCTCAATAATAAATACAATATCAAAATAAAACTCAGCTAAGCCATTCGACACGGGTGTTACATAATTTTGACCTTTATTTTTCCACTGTAAGATCAGTACAAGTTATTTTTATTCCCCAATTATATTTGAAATAGAAGTAGTGCACCTTGAACTTCTTGCAAAAAAAATTTTCATGGAGGTAGAAAAAACTCTGGTCCCTGAATTAATCTAAATTATTTACATACATATTTTTCTATGTATACAATCTAAACAACATCTAAGAATTTTTATTTTTGAAAAAGTTCTTAATATTTATATATATATTTTTATATATATATAAAATTCCCATGTCACTGGCACTTCACATGTTTAGTCAGAGATGCTACGAGTGACCTAAAAATGTATGTTTTTCTTGTTACTCTAAAATTGTGATTGATTTGGGAAACCATCCATACTTTCTTTGTGATGTAAAACCATTGTTGATAAGGCATTAGCTCAATTTACGTTTGAGAATTAAGGAAATAATATAATTACTACCATTGAGTTTAATTACAGAAAGTGCAACTATTTAAACTAAATTTAACTCACCAGCCCGTATAAATGTAAAAGAAAGTAATAATTTCTTCACCAATTGAACATGGGAAAAATCGGATACATAAAATGGAGCTAAGAATATCTGGTTAGCTACACATTTTCTCTCTCAATATTCCTGCTTTTAATGGATTGGTCCAACTTATACGCAGCTAAAATCAAAATAAGATTGATTTCGATAAATAGAACTATTAAGGGGACCTGGTGGTCTAGGGGTAAGGTGTCAGACTTTTATACTGGAGTCCGGGGTTCAATCCTCGGTCCCGGCAAAGATTTATCTGATTGCCAAACCCTTCCTTCACCTCTGACAAGACAACTTGTGAATGTGGGGAATGCCAGGCCTCCACCGTGGTTCGGATTCCACGTTAAACTGTAGGTCCTCCATTTCATCTCACAATCACCCTACCATTACACATTAACGTAAGTGCGTACAACCCGAACGGGTAGTAAGACGCGGTGCTAATAGTAATAATAATAATAATATAACTATTTTCAGTTTACATATTATGTGTAAAGGGTGCACTAAAATTGAATCAAATTAAATTTAATAGAATCTTTTCTTGCTTGAGACCCCTTAGAGAGAGAAGTATTTTGATCGTCAAAAAAGAAAGCGAGTTTGATATTTTGATAAATGTTGACGCCTTGAAACATACAAAGTGGTTTCCACCGAGCTCAGTTTGTCTTTATCCCACACAAGAGCCGAGGTCGTTTTACAGATCGGTATAAAACTTGGTATCTAGGGATCCCATAAAGTTCCGAGAGGGGATGTCTAATCCTAAAATCAAGGGTGGTTTGCTCATGGGCGAAAACTCTCTTTTCTCGAGACTGTATCTAGTGATTTTGATTGAAATTTGTACCCAGACAATGTTTACCATTACAAACAATATGGCGTATCTCATCTACCCAGGAAAACTACTATGAAGGTACTTTATATAAACGGTCATTTTCAATTTTGATCATATCTGCTCTTTTGAGAGAGTAAGTAACTTATCAATGTAAAGTTGCAGGACTCTCTTAGATACCTATAACATTTTTGAACAAATAATTATAATGTTACTGCAACAGTTAATTATATTTAGTGTATTATGCGATGTTCTTTTATTTCCCCATTATGTTTCTAATCATCATCATCATCATCATCATCATCATCATCAACTGTTTCCAGCCTGTGGCCGGGTCAGTTTAGTGAAATGCCTCTATCTTCCTCCTTTAATTTCTTCCATTCTTCTCCTCCCACTTGAACACATTCTGTTATCTACTCCTTCATCTCTTTCTTGGCCTCTCCTGCGGTTTTTCCCCATGTTTCTAACACAATGTATATTATTCCGTTTCATATATCTTACAAGTATAATTTATACTTAAAGAAGCAAAAAAATATTTCCGCTGCTCCGTACCATTTATTTTTAAATCCATTAGTAAATATTAATTATTGCTTGAAAAACATATTTACTCCATCATTGGCTCCATGACGTGCTCAGACCGCCAGGGCACTTTGCTTCAATACTTTGACTAACCCGCTCTGGTAGCTTTGTCAGTTCGAATCTCAGTTAGGCCCAAGATACTTAGTCATAGAATGTTGCAAATTTGAGTGTAGCACAAGGAATTCTATCAAAAGCTTTAAAAACATTAGTTTATTATTATTATTATTAATATTATTATTATTGCCGTGTGGTTTTACAAGCTTAATGATATGCTTGTTGCTGTTGACAGCTCCTAGTTTGTTGTAATATTTTTTTTCTAACAGCGTGTCTTACTACCCGTTCGGGTTATACGCATATGTACTAAATATGTTGATGGTTTTAGAGATTAGAAAGGTTATATTTAGAGGAAGCGGACCCACATTTACGTGGAAAACTATTTGGTAAAAACCACCCTCAGTACACCCGACCGAGATTTGAACCTGAATCCCACCCCCCCATCATCGGCAGTCTAGTGTACCACGAGGGTATCGCGTTAGACCATGCGGCCACCGAAGCAGGTCTATAGAATATGTTAAGGTGCGAGTGTAGAGTACGCGAGGAAAGGTCAGTGTCTTAGCAGTTTTTATAACAAAAACTAGGACAAAATAAAAAATAATTGTTCCAGTAAATACATAAAGTTAAATTTTCTACACGTGGTGATATCAACAGCTGTTGTTGACTAGCGTACAACCTGAATGGGAAGTAAGACGCATTGCTTGAAAAAAATATTGTTGAATATTCATCATGAGCATAGCGGCCTTTGATGGCAACACTTTTTAAAGCGAGACAAAAAGTGTACATGGAATTCCAGACACTCTTGGCAGAGTTTCAAGAAATGTTGGTCACTATGGGAAGAAAATTAAACTACATGAGGGTTATTTAACTTCACCCGCCTCGGTGGCGTAGTTGGCTAACGCGCTTGTCGTGTTGAGCTCGACTGCTGAGGACGGGGAGATCGAGGTTCGAATCTCGGTCGGGTGAACTGAGGGTGGTTTTTCCTAAATGGTTTTCCACTCTCCCTCCACGCAAATGCGGGTTCACTTCCTCTAATTCAACCTTCCCAATTCCTAATCCATTAGCGTAATTAGTACTTAAAGCGAATAACCCGGATGGGTAGTAAGACGCGGTGCTAAATAATAATAATAGACTTCTTTAGACTAAACAATTTTTTGGTACAAAAACACCATTCTTCAATCACATCCCCTACACTCCCACTTTATCGCTGGGAAACACATACCAGGAGGACCACGTGCGGCTCTCAACACTGCGAAAAGGGAAACAAGCATTTCAGCCATGATCCATTTGTCGGCCATGCCGGGAGTCAAACTCGGGACTCTGAGCTTGGTAGGTAGGCAGACACGCCACTCGATGAGCTAAGGTGTCGGACTAGTTAGTATGTTTTTAAACAACCCAACGGTGATTAAATTACTAGTTTTGGATATTTTCTTGCGACTTTATTTCGATATGATTTCAAAAGTAACGCATCATTGTCTAAATGTTTTGGGGGGTGGGAAAGGGTGGAGTGGAGATCCCTAAAAACGCCCCCAATAAGGCCTTGCATACAAAGTATCGCCACTATTATTTCTGTTTTGTTTTTTTTCCAATTAGGAATTTTTGGGTCACTTTTAATGTGCACGGCGGTATACCTTTTGAATATTAAGTTGTAAGCCCGGTATTAAAATGTTGCCGACACATCTCCAGTGCTCTAGATTGTATTTATGCTTAGTTAAGTTAGTAGATGTATTTTATTAATTGATGTCAATGATTCGATGATCCGAGGATGAAACTAATATGCTCGTAGCTACGAGAGTCACAAGTCCCTATTCCACCAGGAATATATAGTGTTACGCCACTGAATTGGCCTTTCCTTTAAAGTGGTGCTCACCACATGGGTTGTATATGTTACCGTCTAAACCCAATTCCAGGACAAACTAGATCGGACTGGGCCAAATTGATACATCCTAAGAGTATCAGGATGTACAGTAGCCCCATGGCTTCTTTGGTGCTGACTGACAGCTTTGAAAAGTTACCAGACCAAATTATGTATCCCTACGCCGAACCATATGATCTGCAAAAACATGTGTTTAGCAGCTGTCACTTCTGACAGTCTATATGTAGGTATATACCTAAATATTGACTGTCATAAGTCAGCTGAGAGCTGTCAGTCAGCACCAAAGAAGCCATGGGGCTACTTACTAGTTTAGCCTGGTCTAAATTCGTTAATCCTGAAATTTTAGCCAAGCTCATAGAATAAATTAGTATTGCCTACAAGTTTATTAGCCCAAACCAGGAATGGGTTAGGTTAGGTTAGATTAGGTTATTTGACAACATTTGCGCAAGAACTATGAATAATGAAACCTGTCCAAGGTCGATTCATCGTATGGGTTAAGAAGAATGAAAACTAGTACTGCCTAAAAAATCAGGCTATATCAATTTTTCCTACAAGTGGTAGGATGTATCTATTTGTCCTTGTCTGATCTAGTTTGATTTTTATTAAAATATGAAACAAAAAATATTGGTATGTATAAAAACATTATTAGATTGTCATTAAATGGTCTTTAAACGTAGACAATATTTTAAAAACTCTTGACCGAGTATTTAAAGACATATTTAAAACACACATAACGCAATCATCTTTAAATTAAATCTCCTGAAGAAATTACTATTTAAAAGGCCGATGCTTGCAAACCCTCAATGAATATAAAGCTGCGGAGAGGTTTGTGACTCACCAGGACAGGACGTGTGGTGCTTTTTGTCCGCTACGGGGGCCGGCCCGGCGTCGGCGCTCTCCTCGACGCTGCCACCCCTCACCACGTGCAACATGTTCCCCGTGCGACGCTTCCTGATTCCATACGTGTGGACGGGGACGATGAGCTTGGGTCGCGGGATGGCGAACTCCTCGCTGCTGTCCACCAGATCCTCCACGCTGGAGGAGTCACCCTCCACCCTCACGCAACTGTCTGGTTCCTCCCAAGGTGTCCGCGCCCCCGCACACTTCGCGTACCCGTACACCTCACTCCCGTCAGCCTCCCTGGGCCAATACACCTCCGAGCAAGGGACAGAGTAGTACGAGTATCCTTCCTCGTTAGTGGACTCCTTCCCGCTAGCTTTGTACTCGATGTCCTGGAGTGAGCCGTCATCGGGGTACCTCGGGGAGGTCCTCGCAGCAACCGAAGTGGGATATAGCTTCTCCTCGGAATATATTTCGTCCTGGCAGGGCTGGTTGAGGCCAACATTCTTGATCGGGATAAGCGAAGGATTGGGATAGTCGTAGTATACGCGGTCATTGTCAATGGTTTCAGGGGCTGTCTGTCTAGGCCTCTCATTATATTGGTGCACTGTCTTGTTGGGGTAGGTGTTCGGAACGTTCTGAGGATCATTCTGGTACGAGTTGGAAAGCTGAAATAACGTCCGAGAGTAGGGTAAGTTCTGATAGCACTCGTCATTATTTAGGAGGAGATCTTCTTGTTCCAACACTCTGTTACGTTGCGGTGCACTCGGAAAGTCGTACAACTTGTTCTTATCACTACCGCGCAATGTTTTTGATGAATAATATTCATTGTATTCATTTTCATGTTGGTGGCTACGAGGCAAAGTCTTGGAGTTTGGCGTTTCCAAAGCTGTATGGGGCTGGTTTCTCGAACTGTTTCTGCTACTGTTTATGAGGGAATCCAAGGCTGAACTCGATGAAGAATCGTCACGATTGATTGGCTCGTGTTTTCTCCTGTTGTTTGGTAACGGATTCAAAGAAACTATGGTATCGGGTTCTATCCTCTGACGCGGTTTAGTCTCTTTTTGTAAAATGACCGGTTTAATTGATGTTGGGTTTACATAGTAGTCATCTTCAAAGTCATCCTTTGGAGGGTGACCATTTGAAGTAGGTTTGGAAATATTTGAATGATCGGAGTATTTTTCACTATTTTCAAAATCTTCAATACCATAGCTGCATCTAGTTAATACTTTTGGTGAACTCACATGGAACTTTCCGTTGGTGACTGGAGATTTGGGACTGTACCTATCCCGGTCGTTAGACTTTTGCGGCGATTGTGAATTAGTTTCAATGGGTGTTTTTACTAATGGGCCACTGTCGTTCCGGTTCTTAAAACTGTTGGAGGATTTCACACGGGTTAGAACATTAGTCCGGAGTCTTGGCGAACTTTCTACATATCTTTCAACTTCCGTGTCATTATAAGAGTTATTTTCTGTAACTATGTTTCGAGTGGGAGTGAAAGAATATTCGTCCATTCTACTGAAGGTTTTCAGTTTATTGGTATAAGTCTCATTGGGCTGATACTTCTTTGTCCAACCCACCCCTTGCCTGTGTTCCCAGAGGTCTCCCCTCGAGTCCCCCGCAGGTAACACTTCTTGGTGGGTAATGCCAACTTGTTTCCTTCTTGACCTGTCATCATGAGGTCCTTTGTTTGACTCCTGCAGACATTCTCTCCAACTGGCCTCATACAGGAGCTCCATCACCTTGGTGCTTGAGTCACTGTCTGGGTGCAGGTCACCATCCAAGACGGCTCGACCAGGGTAGTGGCGGATCCTCATGTCCTCTGGCGTGACTTCCCCGACACACTCAGTCTTTCAAACCACTTTAAAACCACATCAGACCAAATAGCTTTGTGGGTGAGAATACATTTTAAACATAATTATTCATTAAAATTCCTGGTAGATTTTGTCACGCAAGAATACATTTCCCTTTGTTCCTTCAACGCAACTCTCCGCGGCTGTGAAATGCTGACAATTCCATTGTGTTTACGCAATAGTGGACACGACCAGAATGAAACGGAGAAAAGAAACGAGGTGACACAAGACCAATGGCATACTTGCGAGCCGGGACAGTTTTAAACTCTACTCTACTCTCGAGAACAGATCAAGTTTATCACATGGGTTCGTCTCTTTTGGAATGTCAATCTTAAATTATCAAGTTTAACGAGAATACCATCCATCAACGAACGTTAAGCGCTGTCAGTTGACGAGCCACGCCACTCACAGCACACGCTTGATATGAGAAACTAACTTGTATCCTTGACAACACGCCTGGAGTGTTTCAATCCAGTAGAATATCGCTCACTTTCACTTCTAGAGTCGAGGGGAGAAACACACACACACACACACATTAACACCTTGACTACCTCGCTTA
Source organism: Timema shepardi (assembly GCA_902151425.1). Taxonomy (NCBI): domain Eukaryota; kingdom Metazoa; phylum Arthropoda; class Insecta; order Phasmatodea; family Timematidae; genus Timema; species Timema shepardi. Next base: position 14,779 of record CABFVX010006869.1, read on the forward strand.
CCTCTCACTTTGTCCTGTTCTAAATTTAGCGTCACACATTCTATCGAGAAAACATCACGAAACAATCATGTAGAATCAATTTTTTTTTAAAGTCTAAGATTTTACACACCAAACTCAAATTATTCGAGTTACCATCCTCACTCTTGAAAATATATGAGTATATTTATTAAATAATATTCCCGTCGTGTACAGTAATATTAATAACATTGTAAATAAAACTTGTTATGAAGCAATCCTTCTGTCAAAATGTTGTAAAAACTCGAGTTTTCAACAAAGGTTATTATGAGAAGTACTTTAAACAACACGCAACACTGGAATAACAGTCTAAGATACACACACGATACTACAATCTTTTGTCCACTACACCGTCTGCTCGCGGCAACTGACGGCTCTCTCGAAACACGGACTCTCGAACATCACACACAATACGATCGAGCGACGCGACTCGACTGAGCTAGCGAGACCAACCAGTTCTAGTGGAGTGTCTGCTCTCCCCCTCCCCTCCCCAACCTTTGCTGCCTGCCATAGAGATCACGATGAGTTTCTCTCGCTTTATCTTTCTTTGTTCCTCTATGGCAGTGCCCTCAAGACCGTGATCAACAACCCGACCGATAAGAACACAAACAATGCACATTTTTAAAAACTGTTTACAAATATTATTTTAGGTCGCTCCGAGTTTTAACGATGATATGGATCTGCCAATCACCATGTCTGTTCAGGGGAGGCTCGTGGGTATGCGAGGCTGTAGGCGGGGCAATTTGCCCCCCCCCCCCCCC
>CABFVX010006869.1:15807-35994 GCA_902151425.1 Timema shepardi
CCCCCCCCCCCCCCGATAAATTAATCTAACCCAAAACTGCGCTAACTAGTCTAAATTCGGAATATGTATTTGGCTATAAGAACTAAGAGGAACCATCTTGTGAATGTGGGGAATTCCAGGCCTCCACCGTGGTTCGGATTCCACGTTAAACTGTAGGTCCTCCATTTCATCTCACAATCACCCTATCATTACACATTAGCGTAAGTGCGTATAACCCGAACGGGTAGTAAGACGTGGTGCTAATAATAATAATAATAATAATAATAATAAACTAAGAGGAAAAAATCGTAGCTATGTAACCTCAGAGCAATATAATGTTAATAGATGATATTGGGAAATAAATGGTACAGAACTCCACACGGACTTTCTCGCTCTATTGTTTAAAAATGGAGATATTTACTCAAAACTTGGAATATATGTGAAATGAAATGAGATAATATACACTAGCAGACCCAAGCATAAAATATACTATATTTATGTAAAACTTCTTTGAGTTCCGGTTTTAAATTTTATAATTTTATTTTTAAAGAATTAATGTCCTCATTTGTATGTTTGGACCGATAAAAAAGATCAATATTGGGTACCACAAGGTTCAACACTTCGTATTAAAGTTTAGACTTCCGGTTAAAATTTTCGACATTTTATTAGGTGTTGCAAATGTTCATAACATCGAATCGCTATTAAATTCCTCATTTATACATTTTGACCAATAAAAAATGTGTTTATTGCCTATTGAGTCTAAAATAGAGATAAATCATTGCTGTACAAACATTTTTCCTAAGAGGTTTAAAGAAAAACAATATTAACTTTTTGAGAGACTTACTTATATTTACTTACTCTATGAGATTGGAGAATTATTGCGTTAGAACTTAAGTAGTATCTCTTTACAACTTAAGCCCACAAAATTGTATTGATATATTTGCCAATATCTCAGAAACTGTTGGTTTTTCTCTTTTCGCCCTTTACTAAACTACTTTTAACTTTAAGTTTAAACAAACACACGAGATGCGGCATTGCCAAGACCACATTTAAGGGTTAGGGGGTTCATGAGACGTTGTCATCCATCAACATTTCAGGTTAGGTTTTTTACGGTCGCAATACTTGACCTTTTGTGTTCAAAAAGTTAAAAAATATAAATATTTGCGTATAGCTTGAAAGTTATTGGATTTATAAAAATATACTTTGAATAAAATATTTGTATTATAAATATATCTACATATTTTTAATGATAAGTAAGTTCATATCTCAAATAGTTTCGGAGATATAATAAAAAATTATAATTTTCGCATCAGACCGGAGCCCTTAAAGTAATTTTGCCGAAATATTGGGAGTAGCCATTTTGTTTGGAATATTTATAAATGGTTTGACATTAAATTTAATCAAACTCGTTAAAGCTTATTTTGAGAAAATAGCTTTTTTTTTTCTTTTTTTCCCTTCAGTAAACTACCCTTAATTTTAGGGTTGGATAACCAATTCCAAAAACTCCTTGGGGTAACCCTGTGAAAACCCTAGATACCAAGTTTTAGCCCGATCGGTAAAATAGTTTAGGCTTTAGTTGAAGTTACATACAGACAGACGTAAATTCAAAAACAACTTTTTCGGATTCGGGAGGTCATGAAACGCCGAGATTCATCAAAATCTCGAGTTATCCAATTTTTTTGACGATCACAATACTTTCTCTACCTGTAAGATAGTGATAAATTAAAAATTATAGGATCTGATGATTTTTACAGTAAATTTTGGAAAAAAATTGAAACAAATAATTTTTATATTGAGTTAAAAAAAATAGTTTTGCGTTTATATCACTTAATAAAACACTTTGAATTTTTTTATAGTAATTAGGCGATCTTACATAAACATACTACTTTTTAAGTTCTTACTCAATCACTCGATCACGGCGTGGAGCCCTAGGTGGTTGCCTAGTTCGTCTTATGGTATGGCCGCCTCTGTCTCTGTCCATGTAGGTGTTGGTTCATCTGCTGAGGACACAGTTCATGAACTCCGCCACAATGGCAGTCCCATAAAAGGTGTGGGTGGGTAACTAACGGGGAGATCCCCCAAATTTTGTTAAATTAAAAAAAGAAGAGCTATGTATACTGGAATTAAACTCCTTAAATCCCTTAAATTTTAACGATGACCTCTAATCTGGTGACCCTATCAATTATGTGTCCAACCCGCTTCAGTGGCTGCATGGTCTAAGGCGCTACTCTTACAATAAACTATACTGACGAAGACGGGAAGATCGAGGTTCGATTCGGGTCAGGTGTACTGAGGGTGGTAGTGGAGATATAGATTAGAAACTACGTCGAGTGTTTTTTCCAAATCGAATTTCCACTCTCCCTCCTAGCAAATGTGGGTATACCTCCTTTAAATGTAACCTTCTTCATCCCTAAAACTATTGGCGTAGTTTGTATATAAGCGTATAACCCGAACGGGTGGTAAGACGCGGTACTAAAAAAACCGAAGCTGTATCACCTGAACATTTTTAAGTAATGGAAAATGATCTAATCTAACAAAAGTTCAGGCAATTAGGGGGAATACAAAATTATGAAGTTTTAATAATTCAAAAAAGTGGAATTGAAATTTCCAAAACAAAATTAAAATAAAACTTGTGTGTGGTAGAAAATCAAAATTTGGGCAGGCATGTAAAAGAACCGTGATTGTTCGGTTGTAGAGAATGTTTAAACTCTTCAATTCATATAAATTGAGGTTGCGGTCCCGTGTTTGGTTATTCCAAGCACGAATTCCATCATAAAAGTTAGAACTAAAAGTAACTTTTTAGGACTTATTTTATGATTTGTAGACAGTGAGTTGACTTATTGTTGTTTACTAAACAAATATTTGGCAGCAACAAGGAACATGTTTTGTCTGTCAACAATTTATTTTGTGGAAGTGACAGTTGGATCACTGTAGCAAGTTTGTCTGAAAGTTCCTAAAGCTACTTTTTCAGGGTGGCCAATCACACTCTAGAATACAGTTCAAGCATAGTTCCTGGGTTTCCAAACACACACACACGCACGCACGCACACACACACGCACGCACACACACACACACACACACATACAAATCACAATAGCGATTTTAAAAAAAGGCTTTTCCTCTGGGCGTGAACTTTAAAGCAAATAATTTTTGAAATTTGGATATTCTTAGAAGCAATTAAGAGTGTTTCTCGACAGAAAAGTTTTGAAAATAATATTCTCTAGAAGATATTTAAAGTAATTGTCACCTGGATCCTTAATATAACTACAGGCACCTACCTATATTATTTGTATTGGTTGACGCCTGAACGCTTTTTTAAAAATCAGATTTTTTCAGAAGTCATTTGACGTGATCCTCTCCCAGAAAATATTTGCAAATTTGATGCCTTTAGAAGCTATTAAGAGTCGTCTTCGCTTAGTTTGTTCACACCTTTAAATACAGGTTATTAATGTTTTTTAATTTCCAAAAGATGACAAAATTCAAGCATAATTCCCGGTTTTCCCGATCAGTGACCAACCTGTTTTTGTATACCCACATCCGTGGGCATGTGAACAAAATAAAAGACTCATTTAGTTGAAAACTGAACACACATTTTGTATCAATAGCGGGGGGAAAAATTACGATTATATTTACGTTCTTATTTCGTTTAGTTAATGATTTAAAGAGAAGGAAGAACTAATGGAAACATTTGATGATTTTTTAGATTAACTCTATAATCAATCAATAAAATAAGCCATATTCCTAAACTACCAAGTTTTAGTGACTTTGAATCAATGTTGGGGGTCGAAATTGGACTTCCTATAAAATCAGGTTTTAGGTAAGAAAAGCGTTTGAAATATTTTTTTTCAAGCCGATATCGCTGAATTTATCCATACTTACGAAACAAGTTAATTAATCACTAGTCGGTGTTAAAATACTATTTGCTGATATAAAAATGATTACCGTAAATGTGTGAATATGTCATATTTAATAAGGTATTTCAACATTATATAATGTTTCTTGTTGCTTAGAAATGTTCATGAATGAATAAATGAAAGTGATCTTAGGCTTAGACATTTGGAAGCTTCGCGAACCTCTCATATTAAAGGCCAATAATTCGCAGAACTGTCACTTTTGACAGATGTTGCCAATCTTGACTACTGTTAACTAATTATAAGTAACCTTTGGTCAATATTGACCTGTTTTGATGGCTGCATGGTCTAAGGCATCACTATCGCAATATACTGGACTGCCGATGACAAGGAGATTGGGGTTCGTGTACTGAGGGTGTTTTTTCCTCAAAGGGCTCTCACTTCCTCCACGAAAATGTGGGTACACATCCTCTAAATTAAACCTTCCTCATTCGTAACTCACAAGCGTAATTTAGTACATGTGCGTAAAGCCTGGACAGGTAGTACTCCACCTCTGACAAGACATCTTGTGAATGTGGGGAATGCCAGGCCTCCACCGTGGTTCGGATTCCACGTTAAACTGTAGGTCCTCCATTTCATCTCACAATCACCCTACCATTACACATTAGCGTAAGTGCGTATAAACCGAACGGGTAGTAAGACGCGGTGCTAATAATAATAATAATAATAATAATAATAGGTAGTACTTTTTTTTATTACCGCGTCTTACTGAGGTTACACGCATATATAGGCCTAACTACTATAGTAAAGTAGGGATGAGGAAGGAAACATCTACCCGTATTTGCCTGGAAGGAGAGTGGGAAACCGTTTAGGGAAAACCACCCTCAGTAGATTCGACCAGGATTCGAACCCCGATCTCCCCGTCATCAACAGGCCAGTCCAACACGAGAGTGACGCCTTAGACCACTCGTCCACCGGAACGGGTAATAGGTAGTAAGATGCGGTGCTAATATATAGTGACGATAATTATACGTTCTATAATTTTCTAAGATCTAGCGGTCGCTCTGTGGCACGGACTCATCCATTTCCCTCTCTTACTTTCTCTGTCGCAGTAACGAAAATAAATATGAAACGAAAGTTAAACTTTTCCTGGCGGGCATTGCCAACATCCATTAACATACCACAGCGACATTAACGTCGAAAGTCTGTGGTGTCCGTCTCGGAGTAAACAAACACCCCCTCCAATATGTAGAGCTGTCAAATCCGCACGTTCATCAAGGTACTGCCTGTCCTAAAAACATTTCCTCTTTCATTTGGACTGCTCGATTTTCCTAACTGTGACACTTTCATTTTTTAGCACCGCATCTTACTACCTGTTCGGGTTATACTACTACTAACTACTCTAATGGGTTTAGGAATTAGGAAGGTTATATTTATAGAAAGTGTACCCACATTTGCGTGGAGGGAGAGTGTAAAACAATTTAAGAACCACCCTCAATACACCTGATTGAGATGCGAACCTCGATCTCCCCGTCCTGGACAGTCCAGTCTTCTGTGAGAGTAGCGCGTTAGACCATGTGGCCACCGGAGCGTGTATTGTGACACTCTAAGTGAAGACCCACACATGTAATATTAATATAGTTATTAGTAGCATTCTTCTACACACCAACATCGGTGGCCGTGTGGGTCAGAGGCTAGGCTCGAGTCTGTTTTTCTGGTGACGTGGAGGTCGTAGCTCGAGTAATGGACGGGTGTCAAGAAAAGGTTTTTTCCCCTGAATTAATTTTCACTTTCACCAGCCTAAGTGGCCGAATGGTCTAAAGGTGTCACTTTCGTGTTAGACTGGCCTGATGACGGGGTTCAAATCTCGGTCGGGTCTACTGAGGTTGGTTCTTTTCCAAACGGTTTCCCACTCTCCTTCCAGGCAAATAGGAGAGTGGGAAACCAGCTGGGAAAAGAAAAAAGGCATTGTCAGTACATTGGAGGGGATCTCCCTGTCATCGGCAATCCAGTTTATCGCGAGTGCGACTCCAGAGCGGATCATACTCGTGCTACTTTTAGAATAAACCGTGGTTATTGGATTCTTAAAACCTTATACAGTCCAATTTACAAAGGAAGGGCCTATATGAGAGCTATAAAATGTTACTAGCTCTACTTTCATGTCAAGTCAAGGGATCTACAGCTGTCACTTTATATATATAAAAAACATTTGAGTATATTATTAGTGCTATTTTTTGGTATATATGTATACATACACAACTAAAAATATCACTAATAATATATTAAAATGTTATCAATATTGAACGCGAAAAATATGTTAACATTTTATAAAACGTCCTTCAAATGTCCATTAGACAGAAAATCAATGTATTATTATTATTATTATTATTATTATTATTATTATTATTAGCACCGCGTCTTACTACCCGTTCGGGTTATACGCACTTACGCTAATGTGTAATGGTAGGGTGATTGTGAGATGAAATGGAGGACCTACAGTTTAACGTGGGATCCGAACCACGGTGGAGGTCTGGCATTCCCCACATTCACAAGAAAATCAATGTAGATACCAGATATGACGACAAGTAAAGCAGGATTCACTCGTTCGCTTGAGTGGCGCAGCAATTCACATGTTAGCAAACAATATAAACCCATAATACTTTGCAACGCAAACTTAAAACAGGTTATGGCCAATGTGTTCAGTTGTATAGTGAATAAACAGGTAATTTTAATAATTATAACGATAGATATTTTTCCTTCAAATCATTGTGTTAAGTAGTGAAACAAACCGACACAGAACCAGAATGGTGCACATGCTTTTCATTTAGAAAGTTATTTCAAATTAGTTCACAACAGTAGACGTAGCGGTCTTCTTGTATCTCGCTTTGTAAGCGGATACGCGTATTTAGTCAGCTAGTTTTGAAATTTTATTGATTCTTTCATGTAGATTTTTGTTTAGGTTAGACCAATGACTAAATCAGGGCTGTCCAACTTTAGGGGACCATGGGCCAAATTTAAAAGAAAGGTAAATCCGAGGACCACAACCAGAATTATAAATACAGTCCAGATATTAAAAGTTATAAAGAGTGCGACCATCCGACTAAAATTATGTATAATAGAAAAGGCATATTGCTTATAACCAGAGCCGGAATTTTGATTACCTTAAAATTGCCAAAAAATGACCTATAAAATTACGCTAAAAACTCTAAATAATGACTTTAAATTGGCAAAAGATGACCTAAAACGTTAGATTGAGATTTCATAGTGTAATGTATTTATTACAAGGGTTAGGATTTACACTATACATGCAATCAAAAATATCTCTCCTGGTCTGTCAATTTCCAGTTTTTCCTCGGTGTGGACGCGTCTGTAATGGAATGACCCATAGGCCTATACAGTCTAAGGAAAACCTTTAGTCTAACATTGCTCAGTTTCCACAGAGGAATGTTCGCGGATACCAGAACGTCACACAAATCTTTATAAAATGTTGAAGATTTTTCTTGATTCGGGAATGCATTTTTTGCGAGTAATAATTGAGAGGTTTCCTTTTTATCAATATTCTGGATACCACATACATGTTTGTTGCGACTGATAAACTGTTGAATGGTTAAATCTTTTATCGGGTGACCTGGCGGTCTAGGGGTAAGGTGTCAAACTTCTATGCTGGCGGCCGGGGTTCAATCCTCGGTCCCGACAAAGATTTATCTGATTACCAAACCCTTCCTTCACCTCTGACAAGACATCTTGTGAATGTGGGGAATGCCAGGCCTCCACCGTGGTTCGGATTCCACGTTAAACTGTAGGTCCTTTATTTCATCTCACAATCACCCTAACATTACACATTAGCGTAAGTGCGTATAACCCGAACGGGTAGTAAGACGCGGTGCTAATAATAATAATAATAATCTTTTATCTGGTGCCGGCAACTTTCACTTCACATATTTTACTGAAAAGTATTTCACTCTGTGTAAAAAAAAAATCCTCTCTGAATTCAGTAATATTTTCCTCAAATGACTAGCTTTTGATGGTTTGTTTTAAATAATTCTAAATACATATAAAATGATTGCAAACGAATAAATATAACGTGGAATTTATTAATGAAAACTATGCATTTAACATCTTTAGACAGCTAAAAAAATCATGTGTTCTACTTAACATTGGAATACAAATCTCTGTTTTAGAAAGATAGCTCCCCATCCCCTTGCAGCCCTTTCCAGACATGGTATTGTGTGAGTGACTCGCCAGGAATGTAAAGACGGTACAAAGTTGATTTGAACTCTAAAAATTGCTTTCCCCTATCTCTGCAATCCTTTCAAGCCTTTCCAGCTAAGGGGTAGTGAGTGAAGGTCTTACCCGAAATGTGGATTTTATAAGAGAGCAGGTAAAGGGGCACAAAGTTTATTTGGACTCATACATTATTTTCTTCAGTCAACAAGCGTGTGGTAAAATATCTGATGTTTAGATAGTCATGTTTTATCAAAGCACCTATAATTCATTTGTATAACCTTTCTAAAGTCATTTTCAAACAATTTTAATTTTTTTTTAAAGAAAAAGAAGCTTAAAAATGACTAATTAAACACAAAAAAGCAAGAAAAATGATCTAAAAATCTAAAATGGCAAAATGACATAAAAAAAATGACCTATAAAGTATAAATTTCTGCAACCAGGGGATTATGAACAGAGTTTATGTACTTATGAGCATTGTCTCTGAAGGACCAAAAGAAAAAAAGACATGTCATGAAAATCCGGGCCCTGCTTATAACATTTCTTATTGAAACATTTGACATGATGCAACTGTTTATAAATTTATAAACTAAAGTAGCTATATCAACATCAATGCTTGCAGTTGCCAATCGAAATAAATGTGAAAGTGATTTATCAGTATTTGGATTCTATGAATCTTATCGTTGAAAAAGTGTTTTCGTAAATATATGTGCTCCCGAGCATTGAGCATATCTCAAGTCCAAAGTCTCTCAATTTCGGATAGTGCACTCTCTTGGTGATAGTTAAAAAAAAATCTTATCCTGTTTCGTCGTTGGTTTTTTCAGTATAAAAAGGGTCGGAATGCAAATCGCACAATTCCAGTTGAAGGTCAGATCTTACGTTTTCAATGCTGACAGTCAATGGTTGAATGAAAAGCGAAATATCTTCTTTAATTTCCTTGAGATCGTCAAATCGTTTCTCAAAATTCTCTTTGATTGTTTCAAAGTATTTTATATGAGCTTAAAATGATGCTCCCTCAAAATTCTTCAATTACTTAAATTGCAATTTTGAAATAAAAAGTAAACGTATTATTGAACAATGTTGATTTAAAAAGCTTCGATTTACTTTTAACCCCATTCAAATGACCATATAAGTTGGCAATAATATGTTGTTTGTCCTACAGCTTTAAGCTCAACTCATACAAATGGTTGTTCATATGACTCATATCTGTTAAAATGCAAGTTCAGGTAAAAAGGTGAGATCTTGCATTTTATTTTCAAGTTATGTTGTGTCAGACTTCACTTCGTTTCTAACGAATGCGGGTATTTCTTTCCGAATGACAAAAAAGTGCTCCGGACATTTTCCGGCACTCAACCAGCGGATATCAGAATGGAGGATCAAATAACCAGATGCAGAGTTCATTTCTTTTTGTGACCAGAGTTTTATTTGTTCACGAGTGAAAATGAAGAGCCGAAACCCACAGGAGGGTTGCATATTACACAGCCCTGAGCTAAATCACTGAGCGACAGTACTGAGAGAGAGAATATTGTTTACATCCATTACTGTTTCCAGCCGGTGTCTTGGGTCACTTTTTTATTCAAGCCATATATTTCCCACTGCCGGCTTGCTAGGCTTGTTGTAGCTTCATTTGACTTATAATCTAACTTAAGACTAGGACAGGCACAACATCCAGTCCCCAGCCGTTAATTCATCACTGGTAAAGGGTAAACCCACTTTTCACCAATGATAATTTTTCTGCCATACCAGGAATTGAACCCAGGACCCTTAGCTCAGTAGAAAGATACGCTACCGACTGAGTTAAGGCATTGGGATAGAGATACAAATATAAAAATTATATCAAATTTAACCAATTATTTAATTTGAAAATAAAAATGACACTTGGGCATGTGGATCGGACCCAGGACCTTTGACCAAGTGCACCAATCCTCTCACCACTGAGCTATCCAAGATTCTTCCCATGCCTAGGGCCATTATTCACTCATATTTTAAGGCAGAGTCTGTGATGGACGTAGTGAAATCTTCAGCTACATATGAACGCTAACTTAAGATGGTGCGCTATCAGATAACTGCAGCCATATGCGACTCAAGAGGGGTTCTTACATTTTTATAACATTTAGAAGCGGCTATAACCGCAACTAGCAACTACAATAGCTTGGCTATTTAATCATAGTTAACGTTAGCCAAAGCAAGCATTAGTGCACGAGCGGACTCTATGTCCGGCTCATATGGTTTGTTTTAAAGGTGATGGGAGGGTTGGCGTTCGAATCCCAGGCGGTTGTAAAAAGAACATACCTATTCCCCCACCCACTCATGCAAATGCAAGTACACTCCCTCTACATCCTGCCTTTCTCATCTCTACCCAAAGTACGTATATCCCGGACGGGTTGCAGGAACTGAGGTTACGAACTAGAGCTGGCCCAGTCTGGCCCCCCTGTGCAGTCCCCCAGGACAAAGAGCATCAAACATCTGGCATTCCCTCTCGTGTGGGGCCCTTCAAAGAGCTTTCATATGCTAACAAGGAGTCCCCCTCCCAGAGGCGGCACAAAGGAGCCTTACTACAGCCGGCTGAGCAAGCACAAGGGACAGAACACGCTCAGTTACCTTTGAGACCGGCGAGAAAGATGGTCTCAACTTTGGCAAAACCCGCCTCGTTGGTACAGTGCCTGTTTCGTGTCGAGCTACACTGCCGAGGTCAAGGAGATCGAGGTTATAATCTCGGTTGGGTGAACTAGGAAGGGTTTTTCCTGAATGGTTTTACATTCTTCCTCCACGCAAATACGGGTTCACTTCCTATATATTCAACCTTCCCAATTCTTGACTCATTAGCGTAATTAGTACTTAACCGTATAACCTGAACGGGTAGTAAGACGTGGCACTAATATATATAACTTTTGCAAACAAAGGAAATAAACTGTATTTTCTGTTGATGAGAGAACCAAGAGCTGCGTATACTGTAACACCCCCATGTTCTTCAAGACCCTTCCATGCATCTTGAGGGCATTTCCTTGCATATTCAGGACACTTCTCTTCATCTCCAGAACCCTTCTCTGCATCTTCAGGACCCTTCCTTGCATATTCAGGACACTTCTCTTCATCTCCAGAACCCTTCTCTGCATCTTCAGGACCCTTCCTTGCATCTTCAAGACACTAACTAACATCTCCAGGACCCTTTTCTTAATCTTCAGGGCCCTACCTTGCATCTTCGGGACACTTCCCCGGATCTCCAGCCCCCTCCACTGCATCTTCAGGACACTATCTAACATCTTCAGGACCCTCCCTCGCATCTTCAGAATACTGTTTGCAACTCCAGAACCCTTCTTTGTATCTTCAAGACCCTTCCTTGCATCATCAGGACACTAACATCTCCAGTACCTTTTTCTGCATCTTCAGGACCCTCCCCTGCATCTTCAGGACCCTTCCTTGCACCTTCAGGACACTTCCCTGCATCTACAGGAACCTCCATTGCATTTTAATTACCATTCTCTGCAGTATGAGGATAATTTCCTGTAAGGACCTTCCCCGGCATATTAAGAAGCCTTACCATCATTTTCAGGACTTTACCCGGCATATTAAGAAGCCTTACCATCATTTTCAGGACTTTACCCGGCATATTAAGAAGCCTTACCATAATTTTCAGGACTTTCTTTGGTTTAATAAGGAGCCATGAGCGTAGGGAGAGTTTTTTTTAGGGTGGGCGGGGCGGAAGGGAGGATTCAAAACCGTAATTTTATGACATGATGTTGATACTTACTGTCAAACCCCAAGAAATAAGAACATTGTTACTTTATACAGTAGTATTGGAACTTGAGTTGTCTGAGAGGGGGAAGAGTTTGGGGGGAGGAGGCGGGGCAAGTAACAAACAAGTTTTTAAGGTATTTTTTTTACCATGATCTTCCTCAGATAATTTTAGAAAATTAGATGCTACAAGAATCTATTTGTCGTAGGTCTTATCTGAAGAATTTTTGTGAATTATACTCTTAAAAAGATATTTAGAATAGTGGTAACCTTTACATTTTTTGGAATTTAGATATTCCTAGAGGTAATATGGAGTGCTCTCTTCCTGGAAAAGTTTTGAAAAGTGAATGCCTCTATAAGTTATTTGAAGTTTGCTACAAGGCCATCCCTAAGCTTTATATTAGAAACTCCGGAAAAAATTGGTGGGAGGTTTGAACCCCCTTAACTTCCCCTCCCCCTAAACATGACTATGTAAGAAGCCTTTACTGCAATTTTAAAACCTACTCTCATGTTAGTATCTATACTAACTGAATCCTTTACGGGAATACTTAATCTACCTCTGCAAGTACTACTGGTCACTCTACAATATGAATGCTCTGTAGGGTAGCATAATCTACCTCTGCATCAACTACTGATCACTCTACAATATGAATGCTCTGTAGGGTAGCATAATCTACCTCTGCAAGTACTACTGGTCACTCTACAATATGAATGCTCTGTAGGGTAGCATAATCTACCTCTGCAAGTACTACTGATCACTCTACAATATGAATGCTCTGTAGGGTAGCATAATCTACCTCTGCATCTACTACTGGTCACTCTACAATATGAATGCTCTGTAGGGTAATGTTATATACATACATCTGCAACTGTTGCCAAATAGTTTTTATCTGTCTCGTATGTTGTTACAATGTTCAAGATGTATAAATGTGACAAGAACAAATACGAACAGAATATCGCTAAGTTATCCAGCACCTTGGTCTAGCCTGTGGTGCGTTTATCAATTGATCCTAGATTACTTGGTTTGATACTAGGGAAATGTTAAAACCGTATTATTGTGAAATTGAGTTTTTTTAAATCTAACTGATAAATTATTAGTTTAGTTTTAGTTTAATATTATTTTATAGTCATAATAAAGTTAAGAGTTGTGCTTTGATAGGCTGTACATGCGTACATGTATTTTTTTTTTACCACCTGGTCTTTACATCTGCCCGTTTAAAGGTAATGTACCAGCATTTACGTTAATATCGAGCGGGAAAAAATGCAGGGAAATCACTCGATACATAATGTTGGAACTTGAGCCATAAACTACCAGTTACTGGTAACCATACTATAGAAGCGTTACCACTTCTTTGGTTTTACATGACAGCTAGCAGATGCTATCAGTAATGCCAACATTGTCTGAAAGTAACTTTTGTCAACATATTTGTAAATAATTATTATTTGCTAAGTATTACTATTATTATCACTAAATATATTATCAATCACTTTTAACAATACTTTCCCAAGGATTACAGTATAATTTTACTTTCCATAATCAAATTTAAGAAAAGAAAAAGTCTAGTAAATTTATTCTAGTTTTTCTTTTAACTCTTGTGGCAATTACAGGTTAAATAGAGCGTGAAATTACACATTTAATGGTATTATATTCAGTTATAAATAATTTCATAACTGGCCTCGTATATCTTTATAAATACATGATTTGTGATAATAAAGAGGGAAAAACATACAAAATGTTTGTGAAATAATATAAAGTTTAAATCTTGTAAACACGAGTAGTAATACCATTCGCTGCCCAACCGGCAACAAGGTCCTCCTTTTTATACGTCACCAAATGGCGTCGTGGCTTCTATTCAGTGGCCATATTTGTTTATAGCATATAATGCCACTTTTAACAGTCTCTTGCTTTTAATAATTAATTTGAATTAAACAGAAAAAGAAAACTTCAAAACTAAACAACCAACCAAATGGTTACTCTCATAACCAAAATCAAACAATTTTAAATAAACATTATAACAGTGAATTATCGTATAAAATCCATTTAATAAAACCAAGTGCATGTGTCTAAAAAAATACTAGTTGAAGTGAACATAATATTTTATAATTGAGTATTTAGGTGTGTCTATGCTACCGATAGTCATTTTATTACAAATTTGAATAATACAGTGTCTCTTTTGAATATTAATTCGGCTACTTAGTAATCTGTGTGTTCTTTTGTGAATATTAGTTAGTTCGGTGTGTGAGCGTTTTATCCTTGGAAAATAAACGTTTTTTTAAATTATCTTAGAATAATTATTTTTCTAATATAACACTAAAGTGTGTGATAAAAAATAGCGAGTGTTTCTCAGTGATTGATATATATATATTATTCGGAAATTTAAGTGTATCAAGACTATAAAATGAATCTTTTAACCCCAAGATTGTGTTGTGTTGCCCTCTAGGCTAAGCATTGAGTTTTAGGATTTTTATAGTATTCCAAAAAAATCTGAAGCGTGATAAAAATATTTGGGAGTCTTTCTCCATTGTTTATTAAATAAATACCAGGCTAAGACTTCAAGTTAAAAGTTATTGTAGTTTTATTAGAGACTTTGTTATAACGGTTAAAAGAAGTGAATCTAATCCTGCATAGCGACGTTGGTAAGTTTGTTTGTTTATTAATTGCATTTTAAAAATTCATTAATGTAATGGTAATTTATCAAGATTTTCGTACAACATAATTCTCAAGTTTTCTTCAATTTCATTTTATGCTGTCCATGATTATGGTATTTTTATACCGAAACATGTCGGAAGAATATAAATCAGCATCATTCTAATGTCTTGTTATCACAAGGAGTAATGGGTCTGAGCCAAGATAAGGCTTAGATTTTATACATAACCTTAAAATTAAAATTATTATATTCTTCAAAAACGTTGTAACAAAAAAAGTCATTACTTTATTAAACTTAATTTGGTGATGCTAACCCACTAATTCAATTTTATTACCTAATTTACAACACTGTTGAGCTTTAAACTTTTATTTTTGTCCTTAATTTGTTGTATCCAAGTTTTGTAACTAAATTTTAATATGTTATATGTTGTATACATATTGTCGTCAACCCATGTTTTAATTCAATGTTATATCAATTTATTAAAAAAATAATTATATGACATTTTGTTGCTCATTAAAATCAAAACATAATCAATATTAATTTTGAATATTAAATTTACTTAATTCCTCTACCAATTTTAAAACTACCTAAATCATTAAATTGAAAATTTATATATTTTGTTATAGCTATTCCTGAGTTTTTTTTATCTAAGTCTTCACTTTAGTTATTACCACTCATTACTTTAAACTACTTTAGAATGTTTTCTAAAATGTAATAGTGTTAAAAAGGTTTATGACAGTGAGTTTTTTCTACGTGTAATACTACACATTCAGATTTTTCACATTTGTAATGTTATTAATAATACTATTAACAAATAATTATTTGTAAAATAAAAAAATTATAAATTTTTTTTATAATAATAAAAACTAATTTGGGATTAAATGCTAAATTAAAAATAAAATATTGTGGAAAAAATTATTAATTAATAATAGGCCTAACATCAATATATCAAGGTCAACAATAAATAAAAAATAAATAAAACAGTCATATATGTTTCTTGTATAGACATTATATTTTGACTGTCAGAAGGGACAGCTGCTAAACACATGCTTTTGCAGATCATATGGTTCGGCGGAGGGATACATAATTTGGTCTGGTTACTTTTCAAAGCTGTCAGCTGTGAGTTGTCAGTCAGCACCAAAGAAGTCATGGGGCTACTTTAGATGGGCTTGACTAGTCCGCGTGCTCATCAATGCGAGTAAACAATCTTTGACACTAGTCCCTATGACTTGATATAAAACGCCTTTTTGAAATGGTTCCCCCTTAACTCCCCCAAGGGTGGATCCAAGGAGCAACGGGGGTATGGGGGGGGAGGAAGTGATGGAGGGAGGCTCTTATCTAGGGCCTACTACCCCCCAAATTAGGAAGCTCATTTTTTTTTAAATTCAACTTTCAAAAATGGCATTTTAAGGACATCCTGGACCCCTGAAAACCAGATAGAAATAAGTGGAAATATGAATAAAATAAATAGTTATTTATAATAACATTTTTATACTATTTCCTGAATGTAGGCTACATGACCATTCAGTGTTTGCTAGTTTTGGTAAACCACTCAATCACTTGTTATGGGTCTCAAATGATATCATTTTGGAGATGTGGAAGAGCCAATCCAAAGAGTCTGTTTTCCACTAGAATTGTCCTCAGCCATGTCTTGATTAGAGCCAATCCAACAAGTCTGCTTTCTACCAGAATTGTCCTTAGTCAAGTCTTGATTAGAGCCAATCCAACAAGTCTGTTTTCCACCAGAATTGTCCTAAGCCATGTCTTGATTAGAGCCAAACCAACAAGTCTGCTTTCTACCAGAATTGTCCTCAGCCATGTCTTGATTAGAGCCAATCCAACAAGTCTGCTTTCTACCAGAATTGTCCTTAGTCAAGTCTTGATTAGAGCCAATCCAACAAGTTTGCTTTCTACCAGAATTGTCCTTAGTCAAGTCTTGATTAGAGCCAATCCAACAAGTCTTTTTTCCACCAGAATTGTCCTCAGCCATGTCTTGATTAGAGCCAATCCAACAAGTCTGCTTTCTACCAGAATTGTACTCAGCCAAGTCTTGATTAGAGCCAAACCAACAAGTCTGCTTTCCACCAGAATTGTCCTCTGCCAAGTCTTGATTAGAGCCAAACCAACAAGTCTGCTTTCTACCAGAATTGTCCTCAGCCATGTATTGATTAGAGCCAATCCAAAAATTCTGCTTTCTACCAGAGCTGTCCTCAGCCATGTCTTGATTAGAGCCAAACCAACAAGTCTGCTTTCCACCAGAATTGTCCTCAACCAAGTCTTGTTATCATTGTGGAGATGTGGAAGAGCCAATCCAACAAGTCTGCTTTCCACCAGAATTTTCCTCAGCCATGTATTGATTAGAGCCAATCCAACAAGTCTGCTTTCTACCAGAATTGTCCTCAGACAAGTCTTGATTAGAGCCAAACCAACAAGTCTGTTTTCCACCAGAATTGTCCTCAGCCATGTCTTGATTAGAGCCAATCCAACAAGTCTGCTTTCTACCAGAATTGTCCTTAGTCAAGTCTTGATTAGAGCCAATCCAACAAGTCTGTTTTCCACCAAAATTGTCCTCAGCCAAGTCTTGATTAGAGCCAAACCAACAAGTCTGTTTTCCACCAGAATTGTCCTCAGCCATGTCTTGATTAGAGCCATTCCAACAAGTCTGCTTTCTACCAGAATTGTCCTTAGTCAAGTCTTGATTAGAGCCAATCCAACAAGTCTGCTTTCCACCAGAGCTGTCCTCAGCCATGTCTTGATTAGAGCCAATCCAACAAGTCTGCTTTCCACCAGAGCTGTCCTCAACCAAGTCTT
Organism: Timema shepardi; assembly: GCA_902151425.1. NCBI lineage: Eukaryota > Metazoa > Arthropoda > Insecta > Phasmatodea > Timematidae > Timema > Timema shepardi. Next base: position 33,057 of record CABFVX010006869.1, read on the forward strand.
GTTATCATTGTGGAGATGTGGAAGAGCCAATCCAACAAGTCTGTTTTCCACCAGAATTTTCCTCAGCCATGTATTGATTAGAGCCATTCCAACAAGTCTGTTTTCCACCAGAATTTTCCTCAGCCATGTATTGATTAGAGCCATTCCAACAAGTCTGCTTTCCACCAGAGCTGTCCTCAGCCATGTCTTGATTAGAGCCAAACCAACAAGTCTGCTTTCCACCAGAGCTGTCCTCAACCATGTCTTGTTATCATTGTGGAGATGTGGAAGAGCCAATCCAACAAGTCTGCTTTCTACCAGAATTGTCCTTAGTCAAGTCTTGATTAGAGCCAATCCAACAAGTCGGCTTTCCACCAGAGTTGTCCTCAGCCATGTCTGGTTTAAACGCGACTATAACACTGCCAGTTACCCTTAACAATCTTTGCAATACCTAAATATGGATTTTCCTGCATTATCGCTCGCCTGAATCTTTTCATGTCGCCTTTTCCGTTGATCCGTTCAACTTTGTTTATTTCAGCTGTATTCCAATTTTTTAGTCCATCGCCAGATCATCGGGAAGGGGTGATTTCTCCCTCCCCAAGGATCCTACACTGCTCTCCCTCGTGTCTATGTGACCCGTGATGTGGTATCACATGGTGGCAGCTGATTACTAATTGAAGGCTGTTCAATGTTTTTCACCCCAAGGGCCAAATATTATTATAAGTTTGCACTGCGGGTGAAATATATATTCAACAATTATCCAATCAACTTAATAACATACTATTTTCAATACTTGTATATACATTTTATTTTGGTTGGTAGAATGTTCAAATTTTACTGCCAAAAACTGATCAAATTAGTATCACGAGATATGAACGCATACACACCTTTACAAAACAAATTAGCTCTTATCGACTTCGATAGCCGCATAGTCTTAACGCGCTACTTTCACAGTAAATTAGACTGCTGATGACGGGCAGGTAAAGGTTTGAATCTTGGTCAGGTGTTATGAGGGGGATTTTTACAAAATGGCTTACCTTATCCCTCCACGCAAATGTAGGTACACTTCCTATAAATATAACTTTCCTAATCCCTAGAAACCATTAGCGTAATTAGTGTCTAGGCGTATAACCCGAACGGGTAGTAAGACGAGGTGCTCAAAGAAAACTTAGCTTTAGAAATATATATGTATACATATTTCTACCAATCAAATAAATGCATAGTAAAATGCAACTATGATCTTTTATATGAATATTTTTATTTGATGGATTAGATATTTCACATTTACCACCGAGGGTTCCCCTTTAATTCTCTTACATAAAACTGTGAGGGCCACATTTTCAGTGAGCGTGGTCTGCATTTGGCCCGCGGGCCGTTATTTGGACAACACTGATCTAAATGATTGGCGGAGACGGGATGCGAGTGGGAGACTGTGCTCTTCAACTGATTCATTGAAGAGTGACGTTTCCTCTCATTAAGAAATCGCAGTTGTAGGAGGTTCTATTCATAGATGGAACAAGGAGTATCACAGAAGACCCCCCCCTCCCCCCTTCTCGTTTCCTCTTTAACATAAATAACACGTTTTTGGATTAGAAGACAAATCTTTGTAAACCATCACATCACTAGACTCTAATTTTTGTATCGGACACTAAGTTTGTTTTATTCGACGTGTCGAATAAAAATATATATTATACAAATTAGAAAATAATATTTTTATAAAATCATGTCTAATCGGTCAGACCAGGAGCAAGGATTGTGTGTGACTTTTAATGCCAAAGAATTACAATGAAACCCACTTCAGTGGCCGCATGGTCTAAGGCGCTACTTTTGCAATAGAATAAACTGACTATGACAGGGAGATCGTGGTTCAATTCCGGTTGGGTGTACTGAGAGTGGTTTCACCTAAATGTTTTCTTAAACACGCACACACTCTCTTTCTCTCCCCACGCAAATGCAGGCACACTTCAACTAAATTCAACCTTCATAGTTCCTAAAACCCCTAGCGTAATGAGTACATAAAAGTAGAGCCCAAATAGGTAGTAAGACGCAATTTTAAATAAAAAATGTTGCATTAAAAGTGATTTTCTATTTTTCCTCAATGGTAAATTCCATCGAGTTCTTTATACTATTATTAATTAATTCCTTTCTCCTTACGTTATGCCATAAAAGAATAGACTTGACCATATATAATATATTGTGTAGAAAGAGAAAGTAAGAGAAAATAAACTTTACCAAAGCTACTCTAGTATAAGGAAAATACATGAAGGTTTGCACAAAATACAATATATTTTTTCACAATCCACACTAAACCCCATATTACGTTTTACAAATATTATTAAAAATAAGTGAAAATATTACATAGCACTTTATTACGTAGCATTGTAACCTAATTTATTTAAATCGTAAAATATAATATTATACTAAATTTAGCTTAGGGTTTAATACATTTTTGTATAATAAGGCTAGAATGAACATATTTTATTCAATAACACTAAAAATTTACAGTTAAATATCTATAATTTAGTTAACCTTGGTTTCAATTTTTTTTACGATGTTTTAACTCCTCGTTTAGGCTGTGCGCATATGAACTGTACTAATAACTCTAATATGGTAGGGTTTAGAAAGCTTTAGGCCAGAAGAGGTTTATCCGCATTTGCGTGTAGGGCGAGTGAAGAACCATTTAATAAAAACCTTCTCTGTAAAATAATAATAATAATAATGTGGCTTCGTTCAAAACCTATGAAATAAATACTTATAAGAGGATTAATTATTTTGGTCAACATAGCGCGAAAACTCTAGTGACCACAAAGGGGGCGGGAAAAGGTAGCATACCTACAGACGGCTAATAGTTATACAACCTGCTAAACAGCAGGGGTATCCTGGTTGCTGGTCAGGCCCCTACTAGTGCTACAACCCACCTAACAGCAGTGGTATATTGGTTGCTGGTCAGGCCCCTACT
>CABFVX010006870.1:7457-20923 GCA_902151425.1 Timema shepardi
CGCCCCCCGGGCGCGGGGGGGGGGGGGGGGGGTTTGTGCGCACTCGACTGACTCCGCTCCCTTTTCAGAGATTCATTCCACCCCTCTTCAAACCGACTCGCTCTTTTCCATGCACACTTTTTTAACAGTGCAACCCTCTTTTCCGGGTCGATACAGCACATGTTAGGACGGGGCGTATTTCCTCTCGTTGCCCGCTTTTCAATCCCCCCTCCCTCACCCTCTTCCGCCTGCCAACACTCGTTCGTTTCGAGGCATAAATAAAAGAACGCCAATTACAATATCGGGAACTTTACAAACCCGATTTTCAAAAATTTGATTTTCTGAACTTTATTTTGTGCCAGACTAGACCTTGTGGTTCCATTGCTGCGAGAACTAGAATATATCAGCTTCGGTTGCCACGTGGTCTAACGCGCTAATCTCGTGTTGAGCTAGACTGCCGAAAATGGGGAGATCGAGGTTCGATCTCGCTCGGGTGCACTGAGGGTGGTTTTCCCTAAATGGCTTTCAACCCTGCCTCCACACAAATGTGTTTCCTCTAAATACAGCCATCCTAATCCCTAACCTATTGGTGTAATTAGTAAATAGGCGTAAAACCTGAATAAACTGAATAGGTAGTATGGCGCGGTGCTTAAAAAAACTAGAATAAGAACCATACTAGACCCTGTGGTTCCAATGCTGTGAGAACTAGAATAAGAACCAGACTAGACCTTGTGGTTTCAATGCTGTGAGAACTAGAAAAGAACCAGACTAGACCTTGTGGTTCCAATGCTGTGAGAACTAGAATAAGAACCATACTAGACCCTGTGGTTCCAATGCTGTGAGAACTAGAATAAGAACCAGACTAGACCTTGTGGTTTCAATGCTGTGAGAACTAGAAAAGAACCATACTAGACCTTGTGGTTTCAATACTGTGAGAAGTATAATAAGAACCATACTAGACCTTGTGGTTTCAATACTGTGAGAACTATAATAAGAACCATACTAGACCTTGTGGTTTCAATACTGTGAGAACTAGAATAAGAACCATACTAGACCTTGTGGTTTCAATACTGTGAGAACTAGAATAAAAACCATACTAGACCTTGTGGTTTCAATGCTGTGAGAACTAGAAAAGAACCATACTAGACCTTGTAGTTCCAATGCTGTGAGAACTAGAATAAGAACCATACTATACCTTGTAGTTCCAATGCTCTGAGAACTAGAATAAGAACCATACTAGACCTTGTAGTTCCAATGCTCTGAGAACTAGAATTAGAACCAGACTTTATGGCTCTATTTCCTTCACATTTATTTGCATGTAACATTTAGAGCTAATCAAGATTCGTCGACTTTCTCCCATTCACAATCATAACCAACCTTTTTTTGCGTAATTAAAGAGTTGTTTTTTTTACAATTGAATTATCAATGTCAGATAAGTAGGTTTGACGCTTGGCACGGAGCAATAATTAATGACAAATACAATTGTTATTGAAGTAAAACACCTGAATGTTCGCGAGTTGTCTTGTCCTCATTGTTCAAAGAGAAATATGTCGGCCTTGTGTAGCCTCGGGAACTTATCAGACAAAAAACATCTCTAAAACTAGAACCGAACTTGACAACAAATTTGATAGTAATAACGGATTGAAACTTTGTGTGTTTCTAAGAGACTGGGGGTGTAGAATAATCAAACCATGAGTCGACAAGGCCGCGGGGGTGCATGAAACTCGACCGCAGTACTTTGTGTCGCCTAACGAGACTAATGGTCCGTCGTTAACCGCGGCGCCTTTGTCCCAGGGGGCGCTGATGAAGCCAATCACAGCTATAGCCCAGGACACGGGTCGAGGTCATTCAGACGGGGGACGATATGTGCAGGAATATATACAGCAATACTACTGTGACACAGGGGATTATATACAGCAATACTGTGACACAGGGGATTATATACAGCGATACTACTGTGACACAGGGGATTATATACAGCGATACTGTGACACAGGGGATTATATACAGCGATACTACTGTGACACAGGGGATTATATACAGCGATACTACTGTGACACAGGGGATTATATACAGCGATACTACTGTGACACAGGGGATTATATACAGCGATACTACTGTGACACAGGGGATTATATACAGCGATACTACTGTGACACAGGGGATTATATACAGCGATACTACTGTGACACAGGGGATTATATACAGCGATACTACTGTGACACAGGGGATTATATACAGCGATACTACTGTGACACAGGGGATTATATACAGCGATACTACTGTGACACAGGGGATTATATACAGCGATACTACTGTGACACAGGGGATTATATACAGCGATACTACTGTGACACAGGGGATTATATACAGCGATACTACTGTGACACAGGGGATTATATACAGCGATACTACTGTGACACAGGGGATTATATACAGCGATACTACTGTGACACAGGGGATTATATACAGCGATACTACTGTGACACAGGGGATTATATACAGCGATACTACTGTGACACAGGGGATTATATACAGCGATACTACTGTGACACAGGGGATTATATACAGCGATACTACTGTGACACAGGGGATTATATACAGCGATACTACTGTGACACAGGGGATTATATACAGCGATACTACTGTGACACAGGGGATTATATACAGCGATACTACTGTGACACAGGGGATTATATACAGCGATACTACTGTGACACAGGGGATTATATACAGCGATACTACTGTGACACAGGGGATTATATACAGCGATACTACTGTGACACAGGGGATTATATACAGCGATACTACTGTGACACAGGGGATTATATACAGCGATACTACTGTGACACAGGGGATTATATACAGCGATACTACTGTGACACAGGGGATTATATACAGCGATACTACTGTGACACAGGGGATTATATACAGCGATACTACTGTGACACAGGGGATTATATACAGCGATACTACTGTGACACAGGGGATTATATACAGCGATACTACTGTGACACAGGGGATTATATACAGCGATACTACTGTGACACAGGGGATTATATACAGCGATACTACTGTGACACAGGGGATTATATACAGCGATACTACTGTGACACAGGGGATTATATACAGCGATACTACTGTGACACAGGGGATTATATACAGCGATACTACTGTGAAACAGGGGATTATATACAGCGATACTACTGTGACAGAGGGGATTATATACAGCGATACTGTGACACGGGGGATTATATACAGCGATAATACTGTGACACAGGGGATTATATACAGCGATACTACTGTGACACGGGGGATTATATACAGCGATAATACTGTGACACAGGGGATTATATACAGCGATACTACTGTGACACAGGGGATTATATACAGCGATACTACTGTGACACGGGGGATTATATACAGCGATACTACTGTGACACGGGGGATAATATACAGCGATACTACTGTGACACAGGGGATTATATACAGCGATACTACTGTGACACAGGGGATAATATACAGCGATACTACTGTGACACAGGGAATTATATACAGCGATACTACTGTGACACAGGGGATTATATAAAGCGATACTACTGTGACACAGGGGATTATATAAAGCGATACTACTGTGACACAGGGGATTATATACAGCGATACTACTGTGACACAGGGAATTATATACAGCGATACTACTGTGACACAGGGGATTATATACAGCGATACTACTGTGACACAGGATATATAGTATATATAAAATACATTTAATTCAAATTATCCCCAATCATCATAGATGTTACGTCCAAGTTTTCAAAATACTATATGTAGGTACTTGTTTTGCTAATAGCTGCCATTATAGTTCGCCCATGACACGGTGGTATACTGGACGCTGACAGAAGTTCTAGTGACCAAAGCCATCAAAATCAATATAAATACAACAGTTAAGTAATAAATACATCGTGAACACAAATCTTTTATTGAATGTTTTTATATCAATAATTGTAACTTATTTACCAACATTTCATCTTACTAAATAATATCAAAATTTATATTTACATTTTTGGAAACCCCTCGTTTTTTACGTAATATTTTTATTTTTTTGGGAATATTTAGACAATTTTAAAGATTTAATCATTTTCAGCCATAAACCTTCAAGCCTGGTTTATTGAGAGCTTTACGTATTTGACAAAATGGGAATACCTTCTGGGAAACATACGGAATTTTATATCAAGAGAATGTTGGCACGCCTGCTTATTACAGTAACATAAAACAAATCATTTATTAAAACTATAATATTGAAAAACTGAGATTAAATTAAACTGTATTAATTTAAAAACACTACATAAAAAAGTTTGCACATGGTCATACACCCATCACCAACAAACAATGTAAAAAATGTGTGTGTGTGTGTGTGTGTGTGTGTGTGATAAATAGCCAGCTGGAGGGAACTAACTAAAACCGGAAGAAGGGAAATAACTAGAGAGAGGAGGGGGAAACCTTGAGACGGGGAGGGAAATAACTAGAGAGGAGGGGGAAACCTTGAGACGGGGAGGGAAATAACTAGAGAGGAGGGGGAAACTTGAGACGGGGAGGGAAATAACTAGAGAGGAGGGGGAAACCTAGTGACGGGGAGGGAAATAACTAGAGAGAGGAGGGGGAAACCTTGAGCCGGGTGGAGGGAAGCTGTACCGTTGTGGAACGATACAACCTTCTCTGCAGAAAATGTTCGCATGTCGACCTGGTGTTCCAAGCTCTTTACTCGGCTCGATGACGTATGACGTGTCCCACGCGTTCCGAGTGTCCGCTGTAGTCATTGTTTACACATTACGTACAACTTCTTGAACACAAACCTTCTTTTATTGTTAGCTAATATAAAACTTTTATTCTTCGTAATAAATAGCTAACTTAATTTTATGAAAAGAGGTGAAAAACTTTGCTAGTAAAAATAAAAATACAAACTTATTTTGTAATAGAACTCTATAAAGAATATAAACATGGTTTTATTTTTGTAGTTACGGCAGTGCGGTGCGGCTCGGGTAGTCCCGGAAGAACCCGAGTACTCCCGATTGTGCCATCACTACTTGGCGAGGCGCACAGATCGGAAAGCGCTCACGGCTGTTTTGACAGCTCATGCATCTACTCGGACAAACTGGTGGCATTACTCAATAGTGTCAGCACAAGAGAAAGTCAATATTGGCTCGCTCCATAGTTGTCTCCAGGAACATAATTAGTAAATATGATGGTGACTGGTCTGTGACCGTCACCCTTCCAAGAAAAGAAAATCCCACCAACCCCTCGATAATTACCTTTGCCGCTGCCGGACACCACTGGGACAGCAGACTAGGTTCTCTACGAGTCAGAGAATAATACTGGCGCCGCTGTCGGCCCCAGATAGGGAATGGAAATGTGTCCATCCACTTCAAACCAAATCCCAGGTAAGTTAAATCCTTCCAATCCCTTTCCCGGAAATGACTCGTAATTCACCCACAATCCACCATCATACCTTAAACACAACTTCCTCCATCCCAAGAGAAGAAAATCCTCCCCATACCAGAGACCCTGCACAATCCCTCACTATCACCAATGCCACCTCAAAGTGTTATTTACTAATACTCCTGCAACTCTTTTACAGCTTCATTTCACTGGTTTCATTGTATCAGCTATTAAATTTCCCTCGCGAGGTTAAGGGTCACAAGAGTGATTCGGTACTCAAACAATAAACCAGCCCTTTCTCAGATGAACTAGATTGGAGCTTCTGTCAATTTAAGGATTCAAAGGGCAACAGCCCCACCGGCGTGATCGCCACTCTTGGTGCGACATAAAAATATGTTTGACGTCATAGCTTTTACTTTCTTCAAAAAATGTAGGAATATTCTTGATTCAATTTTCGGCGTAATCTCTTTAATATGTATATTCTACATTCTTTTTTAAAGCGGCTCCTCCAGCAAAAACCTTAACTTTCGACTCTTGATTATTTATAAAATCTAACCTTGGGTTTTAATTATTTTTTTATTTAAAAGTAATCATTAGCCCTATCACTGTCTTGATTGATTTTGATATGATTTTCTTCTTCTTTTTTTTTTGTCTTTCCACTAATAATATTTTAATTGTATGTCTCTTTTGCAATTGAAAGTTATTAATATTCTGATGACTCGACTCGGTAATATTAGCTGGCTTGAGGAAACTGTCCCCTTTGAAAGAAATAGAATTTCTACGTGGGAATATTTAGAAGGGGTGTGTAAGTTTACATTGCTTTGGAGCAAATACGTGGCTTTACCATCCCCTCCACACTCCATTTCCTTAATTGTACAGCCAATAAGAATAGAAGATCGGGGTTCGATCTTGGTCTGGTGCACTGAATGTGGGTTTCCACTCTCCCTCCACGTAAATGCAGATGCACTTCCTCTAAATTATGCCATCCTAATCCTTAACTTAGTATTGTAATTAGTTCATAGGTGTATAACCTAAACATAGTATGACGCGGCGCTTAAAAAATCGCATTGATATCATTAATCACATGTTAACTAGCTATTTATTCAATCTGAAAGTGCGGCAGAAGGGAGCGCGAGTGATTTTACAGTTTGTATAGCATTACGTCTTTTTGGCAAAAATAAATCAAATTTTTCCCCAGTAGCAATGTAAAGTTTAGTTTTCAGCACATACTAATATCAAGAGATTTTGAATATCTGTCAAGGGTGTCCTGGAATGTTGTCAAAACATTTTAAATAAAGCGAAAACGTTTTGACAACATTTCAGGACATCCTTGACGGATATTCAAGATCTGTTGGCATGTGCAGAAAACTAAAATTTATGTTGCTACTGGAGAAATATTTGATTATTTTTTGCAAACAAATTTATATTCCATAAAAACTGAAAAATACTTGCAGTCCCTTCTACCACAGGTACAAGTAAACAACAATCATATGATGGTAAATTTAAAGAACTGTATAACAAATCTTTAGTTTTGAGTAGGAAATATACAGGAGGAAGAATTTAAGTTGTTACCTCAAAAAAAAAAAACGCTGAATATCTCTAAAAAAAAGTTTCTGACAAAAGTTGTTCGTTGAGGAAGGAGAAATATAATACCAATGTTTTATTTTATTTTGGACGGGCGTTTGTTTTCAAGGTCATTTCCAGACCAACAGATTTGTTAGGCTACTTCAACGCTCGCGACCGGGTCGCAGTGGTGTATTACATTGATTCTTATGAGGGTGGCCACACTTGGCGACTAGAGACAGATTTTACAACGCTTTCAGGTCTCGACGACAAATACGCTCGCTCGCCTTTATCTCTCATGGAGGTGGCCACACTTGGTTCTCTTGCGTCATCCTGGGTTAAAACGTCGACCGATAAGGTGGTCGGCACCACGCTATCACTCCCACTAAGCATTTTCACTGACTTTCTTGCAAACCGGCCCCCGCCCGTCTGGAGTTTGACAACGAGCTATCTATAAATGATCACCACTGTGGGGTATGAAACATCGAGACTACGCAAACAGGGATGTTAAATCCAAGCTCTGGACAGAGGTTGCAGCTGCACCACTGAGGGTTGGAATGAATTAAACCATTGAGAAAGAAATGAACAAGGTAAGAATGTCTTAATTAGCATGCATACAACCATACATCATAATAATTAGTTCCACTTAGTAAATAACATTTTTTAAATACCGGGAACATAGCGATAAATTGCATTTTATCATTTTATACGTGACACCGAAAACATAGTTAAATAGGGGTGTGTTGTCAGGTTTTTTACAAGTCTGTCCATAAGTACGTCTCTGCATATTAATGGGGTGGACACCGTATTATCTAGATTTACGTTTCTTCTTCATATAACTCTATACTACTATGACTAATAACACATATTCACGCCTTGGTGCCATGACAACTGGTCATAAAACACGGAGACCAGGACGCAAGCGTGGCCGTAGCCTTAAAAATGGAAACCTGTATTTAGTTTTCTTAGTCTACTCAGAAAAACAAATAACTTTCGCCCGAAACTTTATTTTTCATCCGGCTTCAATTTCCCAAGATAGTTAACCAAATTTCAAGAATTTTTAGACATTAAAGAGTTGTTAAGTCAGAAACTACTAATTTAAAAGAAAGTGCAAGATATAAAAAAAAGATTTATATAAGATTAATATAAGCTTGCGGATTTATTTAATAACACGTAGTTTAATTAATTTTAAAATATTTAATCCACATTTTAAAATTCCATCTTCGAGGCGCGCATAGGCTACTAATTTTAAAATTTCCGGCCTCTGTGTGTGGTAGATATTATACAATGCTCATAAGTCATACAGCCATACACAAAAACTCTTCATTTTGTTAATAAAGATGGAATATGAAGATTTACCTAAGAAATGTTACTCCTAATTTTACCGCAATTGAAGTATTATAAAATGTATTATCACTTGTCTTATTATTAATACCAATCCTTATGGCTAAAAATAATGCAACGATTAAAATAATCTAATTTACTAAATAATAAATGCAAGATAGAAGGAAAGTCTTATGATCCTTTACATATGGGGAAGGAGGATAGATTTTAATTAAGCTACTTCTTTACCTTTTGATGACGATGTAAAGGTCAGTGTTCGAAGACCAGCTACTAAAGGGGAGGTTCTTTCTAAATGGTTTGCTTTACTACCTTCACGCAAATGTGGATACATTTAATCCACATTTTATCTCCATAAATGGGTAGTAGAGCGTAGAGCAAAACAAAAATCTGTATTTATAATTCTGACATCATTATGAAAATATTGTGGATGTGAAATAGTTCTTGCCCATCAAAACACATTCATTCCTATTTGTTGTACAGCACAGTTGTGGAAATAGAACACAATATGGCAGGAGAACAGAGATATAAAGGACCAGAGATATAGAACACTATGTGGCGGGAGAAAAGCGATATAAAGGACCAGAGATATAGAACACTATGTGGCGGGAGAAAAGCGATATAAAGGACCAGAGATATAGAACACAATGTGGCGGGAGAAAAGCGATATAAAGGTCCAGAGATATAGAACACTATGTGGCGGGAGAAAAGCGATGTTATGGTAAAGCAATGTAATGGCTAAGAGAAGTTAAAACTTGTTTCGGAAATATTTCTCTAATGGAAATAAAGATCACCGTATTCATTTTATTCTTTAAGATTTAACCCCATAAGGGTACTATTTTTCGTAAAGAGGTTTCTTGCTCTCATTGATTATATAACTTCATGATTTGATATATAGCTTAGTTGAATAAAAGTAGGATTAATCTTCAGTTTTTAGACTGATGTAAATTATTTGTTCATTGTGATCAAGTATTGTTGTTTTCTAGAACTCCCCCATTTTATAATTTATCGTGATAAATTGTTTGTGGTCCTGCTTCTCAAGTTATCTTGTTTGCTTGATGTCTATCAAATTACTAAGGCGTGTATTTAGTTAGATTTGTCTATCGCCATCCTACTGTCATAAATATGTACAACTCTTGTGATAAAGGACTCTTGGTATTTTCTGGAAAAGGAACTGTTTTGTTTTTTAAGTATTATTCCAACCACTGCTGTGTAGACAATGTCCTCAAGTTACAATGTTCCAACCACTGCTGTGTAGACAATGTCCTCAAGTTGAAATGTTCCAACCACTGCTGTGTAGACAATGCCCTCAATTTGAAATATTCCAACCACTACTGTGTAGACAATGTCCTCAAGTTACAATGTTCCAACCGCTGCTGTGTAGACAATGTCCTCAAGTTAAAATATTCCAACCACTGCTGTGTAGACAATGTCCTCAAGTTGAAATGTTCCAACCACTGCTGTGTAGACAATGTCCTCAAGTTGAAATGTTCCAACCACTGCTGTGTAGACAATGTCCTCAAGTTGAAATGTTCCAACCACTACTGTGCAGACAATGTCCTCAAGTTAAAATGTTCCAACCACTACTGTGTAGACAATGTCCTCAAGATACAATTGTAGCAATTATTGCTACAAGGTATCTTAAAGTGGGTTAGTCAATCAAAACAGCACTTACCCAATTTCACCAACCGGACGAGCGCGCGGAAAAGAACGTCCACACACGATAACAACATTGAAACATCTAAGAGCGCTGATCCTAGTGCTGCATTTTGCCACTATGCACCACCACCTGTCTCAATAACAACATGGACGTCTAGAAAAGCGTAGAAGCGCTGAGGCTTTGATAGAAGATTCTCAACGCGTCTAGTACAGCGCATCTCCCCCCTCTCCGTGTGTTTGAACTCTGTGATCCCCACCCTTGTGTAATTCCGTCTCGAGTGTTCGATGAGTTTTGCACCATATAAAAGACTGTTCATCAAGATAGAGACCACTCTTGGATTAGGCTCGGACATTGACGAAGCGTAGGCTTCAAGGACATACTTATACAATGTAAGGAGAAATTCTATTTCGGCACAAATATAAATATTGTAATCTTTCTAAATTCCCTTTTGATCGTTTTACGTGTATATATTGTTATTTATATCTTATATGAATCTTCATTCGTTTTACTAAACATTAAGTTTAACTTCACTTATGTTACGCATGGGTTGTAGGGAAATAGGACTTTACTTAAACTACAAAAGTAATGTGGGGAATTTTTTTTAATGTTAGTTTTGAATTTTTTCTAATGTTAGTTAAATCGTGCTTATCAACCTTGATTCAATTATTTAACTTTAAGAATTGTGTTTTCAAAGCTTGTTGTCTTAGTATCCATATTGGGAAGTTATTTTATAATATTAGGTCCTAACTATTCAGTTGTTAGAATGCGTGACGTTGATAATTATTCTCATATATTTAACTTTATGTATCTAGCTTAGGAGTTATGTTTCATAGTTATTGAATGTGGCAGAGTGTTAATAATATTTAGGCCAGGAAAGTTAATAATAAAGTTAGGAATTATCCTTAACTTTAATAAGTGGATATCTAAGTTTATTTAGTATGACATATAATTTTGGAGGATTCCGTAATAAGTTTTTGTTATTTATTTGTGGAGACGTCATGCGTATGCTAATCGTTAATGGGGTAACCACAGAACTTTAATGCTGTTAGCTACAATTTTTTGACTAGCACTAAAATAGGTCATTGTTGGGAAATCTCATTTAAGTTTATATGGTGTTATACGCCATATTTATAATGCTAGTCATTGAAAGGATTATATGTTGTCATACGCCATATTGATAATTATAGGAATTAAAAGTAAATTCACGTATGTTCATGGAAAGTTTTCTTGTAAAAACAATAATCATAGATTGTTATTATTGCACTTCAGCTTTTACAGATATTGTATTAAAAAAAGAATATGGTTAGATTATTTAAAGAAGTGCTATGTTCTTTAATAAGATGTTGGCTGAAATAAAAGCAAAGTTTCTCTAAGACTTGAACTTTTTTACTATTCTAGTTATGCCATTTATCCTTAGGTTTAGATATGTATAATTTTAACGCCCTTTTTAACTTAGCCTTCGACCTCGTCGTATTAAAACTAAATTGATTTCTGAAGGAGAACAGTGCTATTACCCTCCTTCTAGGAGTGAGTGGCGTGCGTTGGAGATGGGTTGTGTACCCTGCTATATTTCACAACAAAAACATAATATTGTTTTACACTTCGCACTCCTATTTTTCTAAAAATTTTGGTAACATTAAATTTATTTTATTTCTATTGAATCCCTCTAATTCTAGAGCTTGGATTACACAATGGTCCAACCACTGCTGTGCAGACGATGTCCTCAAGTTAAAATATTCCAACCACTGCTGTGTAGACAATGTCCTCAGGTTACAATGTTCCAACCACTGCTGTGTAGACAATGTCCTCAAGTTGAAATGTTCCAACCACTGCTGTGTAGACAATGTCCTCAAGTTACAATGTTCCAACCACTGCTGTGTAGACAATGTCCTCAAGTTACAATATTCCAACCACTGCTGTGTAGACAATGTCCTCAAGTTGAAATGTTCCAACCATTGCTGTGTAGACAATGTCCTCAAGTTACAATGTTCCAACCACTGCTGTGTAGACAATGTCAAGTTGAAATGTTCCAACCACTGCTGTGCAGACAATGTCCTCAAGTTAAAATGTTCCAACCACTGCTGTGTAGACAATGTCCTCAAATTACAATGTTCCAACCACTGCTGTGTAGACAATGTCCTCAAGTTGAAATGTTCCAACCACTGCTGTGTAGACAATATCAAGTTGAAATGTTCCAACCACTGCTGTGTAGACAATATCAAGTTGAAATGTTCCTCTAATCTATTTTCCTCCCCCCATTGATCCGGTACTAACCATTGTGGTCACCGCACTATTGAAACAATGAGTTTACATGACACACAAAGATTACTCGTACTTAATGTGGATCTATTTCTTCTAACAAGCAAGTGCCACCAGTTGTCAAGCAATCATAACATAACAAAACAATCTGAGTGGTCCGGATGACGTGTGCGAGGACACAATTGTATCACCTGCAAGTGCTTTCGTTTATCGCCACTTGAATGGATTTAGACTGAAACAAACATCGGTAAGCTGGTGCTGGGGCTCCCCTGTAACACTAAGTTTGCCCAAAGGTGACGGCATTAGCTTTGAGACGATGATTTGTTGTGAACTATAGTTTAGTCGGACACGCTATCATTGCAACAAGTCCAGCGCTTGTGGCTACTTTCACCTGAGCATGGATACTAGGGAATGAACCCAGGAGAGGGTAGGAAGTGCACATGTACAGTATTTGACAAAGAGAAGATTCTTGCTTGCGATGTTTTTAATCTCCCGAGTGTGTGAGACTTGTGAAGCTACCAACTTGACAAACCACAACCATCATGAAGCAAGGCGGCCAGGACACTGCCAGGACACTGCCAGCGTCACTGGCCGCCGACAAAAAGAACCGGCCCCAAACAAGGAAGTTTGTGGTTCTGACCTGACGCTGCTAGCAGGGGCCCAAATCTCTTCCAGTCCCCAGGGCTTAGCCCCACCCCCGGACTGGTGGTGTGAGGTGGCACCACGGGGGGCGAGGCGCGCAGACCCAACCCCAAACCCCGCCAGTACTCACCCATGGCCCCCGCCCCCTTGGGGTCCAGCTGGTAGGGGGGAATCCCCATGTGCGCGGGGGGCGGCTGACTCAGGTGGTCGCCGTTATGGCAGAAGAAGGGGAGCGCGGCGCCTGGGTGCGTGGGCGCCAGCCCCATCTTGCTCGCCTGCAACAAAGAGCACACTGTCAGTACCCTGGCACACACACGCAATTTAGCACACTCTCAGCACCCTGGCACACACACACGCAATATAGCACACTGTCAGCACCCTGGCACACACACGCAATACAGCACACTGTCAGCACCCTGGCACACACACGCAATACAGCACACTGTCAGCACCCTGGCACACACACACACGCAATACAGCACACTGTCAGCACCCTAGCACACACACACGCAATACAGCACACTGTCAGCACCCTGGCACACACACACACGCAATACAGCACACTGTCAGCACCCTAGCACACACA